>VALG01009008.1:2606-13426 GCA_009835305.1 Ipomoea purpurea | reverse complement strand
GATTAATGAGATGTGAATTATCTCAAGGAAGGAGTGTGTGCATCTGAACCGATCTGAATCGAACCGAACTAGTAGTAATAAAAATCGAACGTTCGAGATTTTGTAACCCGAACGGTTTAGTACCGAACCGAAACTGAACGATTTGGCAAAAACTGAACCGAACCGAATGCTATATAATTTTTTTTTTATAAATAATAATAATAATAATAATAATAATAATAATAATAATAATTAAGAATAATAATAATAATAATAATAATAATAATAATAATAATTGATAGGTTATATACCCGGGTCCGTGCCCTGGCTTACAAGTCGGGTCGGAGTCAAGCGGTTCAGGTCTCGGTCTGTGGGTCAGGGTCAAAAAGTGACGGGTCAAACCCGCTACCTCGATAACCCTATAAAAAGGCTTCTAGCCCTCTAAGTGAGGGGTCTTCCCCCTTCGTTCATTCTCTCTCTACTTACATTTGATGGATTCTCTTCCTTCACACTCTATAGCTATAGGCAAGAGGATAACATTAATAAAGAAAGCTTTTTACCATATTTCTCCTTATTTGTTCATAGATCTTATATATATACATCTAGTACATACACCCGGTATACGGGGGGAATTAGTACTATCATTTTGGTGCCGTCTGTGGGCATCGTGGCACAGAAGCTACGGATCGTTCCGGCAATCATAAAAAAAGCGACAAACAAAGACCTGGAAATTCAAGATACTGGAGAGGTTTAAACCTAGAAAACTCAAGATACTAAGGGTAGTACTCCAACCACACCACCACTTTGCTTCATTGTTCATCTTCTTGCATATTATACATCTTGAGCCTTTAAGGATCATCACGAAAATCAGACATTCTGCCGTCAAACACAAATCAGACGAAGAATCTGCAAGCCGACGTTGCTGTTGTCGCGGCTTGCATGCACCGCCGTTCACCTCTGTTCATCGCAGTCTGAAGGAAAATCGCTGGAGTCGAAGGAAGACATGCCCGCCGTCCACGCCCAGTCGGCAGCTGCACCCCAAGCTTATTCCAAATTTTCATAGCCTCAGGGCATTGAGCAAACAAATGAACCGCAGTCTTGTCACCCGTCTGCACATATGACACACTAGTAAGCAAGCCACCGTTTCATATTTAAAGCCTCCCTAGTTGGAAGATAGTGTGAAACCAACTGCCAGCAGAAAAACTTTACCTTTGGAGGAATGTACAGGTTCCAAATTTTTGTCCATGGCCGAGAGTCCCGAACAACCATCGTGAGATGCTTATAAGAAGATTTGACCGTGTATGCACCTCTCTGATCCCAGAACTGATACCAACCATCCTGGGGCTTCCGCATGCTAACATGGATGTTTAAAATCAAGTTAGAATCATGGTTATTAAAAACATCCCGTACACAATCCACATCCCACCCTGTACCTTATGCATTCAATAAACATGAAACCGTAGCTTCAGAGACACTTTCATGTAATGCCGTTTCTACATACGGGTTCTCCTCGATCGGCAGCCACGGGTCTATTCCAATCTTCGTGTATTGCCTGCCCCTATAATACCTTCTGCTACCCTGAGTCACCAACTCCTGGACAACCAACATTTCCTCCAGATAAAAGAAGGATTATTGCCCTCCTTTGCGTCAAAAAAACTAGCATTGGGATAGTAACGTGCCTTGAACACCCGTGCTACTAGTGATGCTGGTCTCGTGACCAAACGCCAAGCCTGCTTACCAAGTAAAGCCAAATTCATCTCATGTAGCATCCGAAACCCATTCCACCACTTGCTTTTGGGGTGCATAGACCAGACCACGATCGCACCGCAGACCTTTCCCATTTCCAACCGTTCCCGTCCACCAGTACTCATTCATAACCGTCTCAATATCCTTGCACAACCCCGTAGGCAGTAAAACACCATCATAGCATACACGGGCATATATTGGATAAAATTCTTTAACAACACCTCCCTGCCAGCTCGTGACAAATACCTCGCATTCCAACTCTTGATTTTCGTAAGGATACGGTCCTTCAGAAAACCTAGAATTGCCTTATTCTTCCGTCCTACCATCGATGGTAAGCCAAAGTATCTACAATAGTCTCCCCTTCCACAACACCCAACACATCCACAATCTCATCTTTGCGTTGTTGGCCACATTTGCACTCAAACAAATCGTAGACTTGTCATAGTTTATACACTGGCCGGAAGCCACTACATACATATCAAGAACATGCTTCATCTGCCCACTCTCCTGTTCATTTGCCCGTAAAAACAAAAAACAGTCATCAGCAAACAATAAATGATTAATGGGTGGCGCTTGCCTGGTTACCGAAATCCCATGCAATAGGCCACGCTGCATATGGCGGTCAATCAATGCGCTCAACCCTTCTGTAACAAGGAGGAACAAATAAGGTGACAATGGGTCACCTTGTCGGAGCCCCCTTCCAGGTATAATCGGACCAAGGTGCCGCTGGTCATGTAAGATATGATAATGAACCGATGTAACAGTCCCCATAATTAGGTTTATCCAATGACTTGCAAACCCCATCTTCTTCATTACCGCATCTAGAAAGCACCATTCTATTCTGTCATACGCCTTGCTCATGTCGACTTTCATAGCCACCATACCCTCTCGCCCTGTGTTTTACGTTTCAGATAATGATGAACCTCGTGAGCCAACATGATATTATCTGTTATTAAGCGTCCAGGTACAAAAGCACTCTGTGCACCAGATATCACCTTCTGTAACAGCGGTTTCAGTCTATTTGCACATACCTTAGCTACTACTTTGTATAGCATATTACAAAGCGCTATCGGCCTTAGATATTTCATATTCTCCGGTCTCGCGGTTTCAGTCTATTTGCACATACCTTAGCTACTACTTTGTATAGCATATTACAAAGCGCTATCGACCTCAGATCTTTCATATTCTCCGGTCTCGCTTTCTTGGGAATTAACACTATAAAAGTGTTATTGGCTCTAGGCGGGAGGTTCGCAGTCTGCATATAGCTCTTGCAAAAAGACGTTACCTATCCCCCAACAATGTCTCAGAAGTGCTGAAAAAATCTTGGCCCCAACCCATCTGGTCCCGGTGACTTGTCTGGATGCATTTGAAACACCGCTATCCGGACTTCTTCCATTGTTATAGGGCGGACCAAACCTGTATTCTCCTCGTCCGTTACTTTGGCCTCAATACAACTTAACACATTGGCCATATCCCCCTGATTAGACGTGAACAAATCACGAAAATAATCCACCATCAAATCATCAAGACCATCCCGCTCCTCAACCCATACCCCGCTCTCATCCTTCAGCCGTTGTAATTTATTCTTTCGATGCCTGGTCTTAAGAGAGTTGTGGAAGAAATTGCTATTAACATCTCCTCCCTTATACCCAATACTCCTTCGCCCTTTGTCTCCAATAACAATGCTGCTGCTCAAGGAGATAAAGGTACTCCTTCTCCATATTAGTGTACTCCCGGAACCCCTGATCATCTCGCCGCGCCCTGAGTACTTCTAACCAAGCTTTACAATAATCAATACGGCGCTGAAAGTCCCTATTGTATGACCTCCCCCACTGCCAGACACTGCCAGATATCACGTCCCACAACAGTCTATCCGGGTTAAAGTGTCGTGGCCACTGTTCTATCCCAACTCTGAGAAACTATTTCACGGCACCTGTTGTCACGCAGCCAAACATTGTCGAAGCAGAACCCAGTGCGCCTTCTAGGTCGTTCCACACTACGGGTGTCAAAAGCAAGGGCAAATGGTCACTGTAGGAGCAAATTAAAGATTTAGTAGACGCACCATTGAACAAATTTAGCCCAATTATAACTTGTCAGAATTCTATCACTTGTGTTTTAAGGTATAAAATTTTGTACATTCGAAACATGATTTTTTTAAGGGATTACCGCAGACACGCGGAAAATGTACAAAACGATGTCGTTTTGGTCAGGGTGCACAACACAATGCATTGTGCGCCCTGGTGCACGGTATAATTTGTCGTACATCCGTGACGCTGGTACAAGGCTTTTCGTGACCCTGATACAAGGTCTACGTATGCAATTCTAATCAATTTAAAATTGGCAATTTATATCGTGCAAGTGCATTGCATTGTGCGCCCTGGTGCAAAACGACGTCGTTTTGAATTTTTTTTTTTGAGAATTCCGCTTTCCTGTGTCGATTGTTAATTTTCTTTAAAAAAAAATCTCATCTCATGTTTTAAAAATGTACATAATTGTATACTAAAATGCACAAAATTGCATACTAAAATGCACATAATTGTATAAGAAAATACACATTTTTTTTGAAAAGATAATACACATAATCTAACATAATACATAATACACATCAACTTTTAACATAATACACATAAATTCTTAACATAATACACATAAATTTCTTGTTTCGAATGTACATAATTGTATAAAAAAAGTACATAATTATATAAAAAATGTACATAATTATATAAACAAATTTACATAATTGTATACCATAATATACATAATCGTGTCAACTTCCTACACAACTTAACAAAACGACATCGTTTTGGGAAGCGCGGGATGCACAGTGTTGTGTACGCTGTGGTGCAGGGTATAACGATTGTTTAAAATTGATGTTGATATTTGCGTTTACAATTCAAATTGTTAATTTTAATAGATCATGTCATTTAAAATCATTTATACGCATTGACATATAGGATAACGGATGCCACTAAATGGACTGTTGAAGCTCTCTACTCGTTATCAAGTACTCCGTATTATGGACCACATGTGAGAAAAAGTCAATAGTTATTGCATGGATGTGTGGATTACGGTTTAAGGAACCACGTCGTTTTACTTAATTTTAATTTTTTGTGCGCCCATTATTTTAAAAACATAATGTACATTATATTACCTAGATATTTCATTATTCTTAACACGTAATGTATATTATTTTAATATATAATGTACATTATTCTAACACGTAATATATGTTATTTAACACATAACGTACATTATTCTAACACATAATGTAAATTATTTGTACTCATAATATTCACGATAATATTTTGAACCGGTGGTCCACACAACAATCCATATAATAATTTGCCAATATTATGGACCACACACAAGTCTATGCGGATTGTTTGCACTTTGCAGTGATTAAGATATTTTGACTCCCTATACAAAATTTAAATTTATTCAAACGTTTTTATTTATAAATTTTATTTACAAATATTATAAAATTAAGAATACATTTTATTTTATTTTTTTAAATAAAAAGTTGATATCACATTAATAAAATCTCTATTCGGTAAGATTAAAAACCATGTCTACTACCTCTGATCTAATAGTGACCAAGCTCCGCTCGCCCTGTGTGCGAAGAGCCATTTGTTGCATTTGAGTAATATTTCTTTACGAGTCTCAAATTTCTGTCCATTTTTATTTTTATATTTTTTTTTTGAAAGGACATTTTTATTTTTAATATAATCAACCTGATTTTACATCTAAAAAAAAACCTGATTTTATTGAGATATAAATAAAATTAAAGAAATTAAAAATTACATATGAGACAATCTTATAGATCCTTATATGTTAAACACTAGCATTTTGTACGTGCGCGAAAACCGATGGCCCAATATTAAAAATATTGTTATGTGTAACAAAATTTTAAAAATTAAGTTAAAATTATGGTTTCCGGCAATTCCTAAAGTGATGATACTTTTGAATTATCATATATTGAATAATTTAGTGGATCCAAACAAATATATATATATATATAATAATATATAATATATATATATATAATATATATATATAAGTATATATATAATATATTATATATATTATATATAAATTTTAACATAATATAAATATTTAATTAAAATATAATTTATATATGTAGAATTAATTTTATATGATAATTTTAGATAAATGATAATTAAATAATAGATAAAGATTGAGAGTAGGTGTATGGAAGATTGGTGAATATATAATATTAACGGTGTTATAACGGTGTAACGGGTGATTTTGATCCAATACAAACGATGAAAATGTAAACAATTAAACAAAATGTATATATTTATTAGCATATAAAAAAGGGACATAAAAATCATGGACATAACTTGTATTGGCACACATTATGTTTTTAGATATCAAGTTTTTCATAAGTATTATCAATATGATTTTCCTAATAAGTATTATAGTTTTCATCAGAAGTAACTCTTCAACCCCTAAATCAGGGGCTGTTAACAAAACGAACATAAACGAACGGAGGTTGTTCGTGTTCATTTGTTAAGGTTTTTGGAGTGTTCGTGTTCATATCGTTTGTTAAGGTTTTTGAAAATCTTGTTCATGTTCGTTTGCTTAAGCGTTCATTAGTTTTTGTTAACGTTCGCGAACACGTTCACGAACGTGTTCGCTAACATTAACGAATATGTTCGTTCACGTTCATAAACACTTTCGTGAATGCTTAATAACCAAACATATGAACATGTTCATGATCACAATTCGTTCATGAACAAGAATTACTATATGTTCACGAAAAATAACCAAACAAGTAACACAACTACAAAGAGAATACAAACAAATATTAAACGAACACAAACGAGCTTGTTCACGAACATTATTAAACGAATACTAAATGAGCTTGTTTGCAAACATTATTAAACGAACACAAACGAGTTTGTTCACGATTTCTTAGCAAACGAGCTTACAACTGTTCAAACTCTGTTCGTTTATAAATCGAACTCTAAATTTTGTTTAATGTTCGTTTACCTTAATAAACAAACATAAATGAATGCTTACCGAAACACGCACATGAGTAGTTTATCGAGAACTCTATTCGCTAACACACCTACCCCTAAATATTACATTTTGATTTAAGTGTCCGTTTGGAAACCTGGAAAATATTTTAATTTTTTTGGTATTTAGCTGAATGTTAGAAAAGTATCTTTTTCGTATAGCTAAAAGTTAATTTTTTTTATTTTTTTTGTTTGGTTTATTTTCCTGAAAATGAACATATTATTTGTGTGGAAACCTGGAAAATATTTTAATTTTTTTGTGTTTAGCTGAATGTCAGAAAAGTATCTTTTTCGGTTTAGCTAAAAGTTAATTTTTTTTTTTTTGTTTGGTTTATTTTCCTGAAAATGACATATTATTTGTTATAATAATAATAATAATAATAATAATAATAATAAAATAATAATAAGGAGAAGAAGAAAAAAGGAGAAGAAGAAGAGGAGGAGGAGGAGGAGAGGAGGAGGAGGAGGAGGAGGAGGAGGAGAGAGGAGGAAGGAGAGGAGGAGGAGAGGAGGAGAAGAGGAGGAGGAAGGAGGAGGAGGAGGAGAGGAGGAGGAGGAGGAGGAGGAGGAGGAGGAGGAGGAGGAGAGAGGAGGAGGAGGAGGAGGAGGAGAGGAGGAGGAGGAGGAGGAGGAGGAGGAGAGAGGAGGAGGAGGAGAGGAGGAGGAGGAGGAGGAGAGGGAGGAGGAGGAGGAGGAGGAGGAGGAGAGGAGGAGGAGGAGAGGAGGAGGAGGAGGAGGAAGGGGAGGAAGAGGAGGAGGAGGAGGAGGAGGCGAGGGAGGAGGAGGAGGAGGAGGAGGAGGAAGGAGGAGGAGGAGGGAGGAGGGAGGAGAGAGAGGAGAGGAGAGGAGAGGAAGGAGAGGAGACCACTGATTGCACATCAAGTTGCAATTAGGCCATCGAACCCAAAAAAAGTACAATTGAATCCTTGAACTACACAAATTCATACAATTAGGTCTAAAACAAAATGTTTACCTAATACTTTGCTGACTTGGAGGTTGTGGATTTTAAAATTAATTTAAACAAAAAATAATAATAATAAAAAAAAAACAGAACGGCCGGAGACAAAACTCTCTGCGGTCGTCCTTCGTCTCCATGGGCAGGAGACGAAGAACTTCGTCTCCGGCCATGGAGACGATCTTCGTCTCTGGCCGTTCTATTTTTCTTTTTTAATTAATTAATTTTTTGTTTAAAATTATTTTTAAAATTTGCAACCTACATAGCAGAGTAAACATGTCATTTTAGACCTAATTGGATAAATTTGTGTAGTTCAGGACCTAATTGCATCTTTTTTAAGTTCGATGGCTTAATTATAGTTTGGTGTGCAGTTCAGTGGCCTATTTGACCTTATTCCTAATAAAATAATATGTGGTGTGATTATGCTGTGGTGGGGTGGTAGTGGTGGTGATAATAATCTGGAAACTAACTTAAAAAAGAATTGAAATAAGAGAAATTAAAAATAAAGAATTCAAAATTGTTTTATGACTCAAAAACTAGAAAGATATTTTTCACCAAATTGAGCCATTTTTTCATTGACCATAATGAATTTTTCTTTGACTCTCATTTTCTTCAGTATCCAACACTAGAAAATTAAAAAATTGTTTTACGACTCAAAACTAGAAGAAGATATTTTTCACCAATTGAGCATTTTTTTCATTGACCATAAATGAATTTTTTCTTTGACTTCATTTTTCTTCAGTATCCAAACACTAGAAAATTCAAAATATGACTTCTAGAATCATTTTTGCGTTTCTAAACGGACTCTAAAAGTATCACAATTTTCATCAAAAGTATATGGTTGGTCCTGGTGAGGGTTAGAGTACAAGTCTAGAGGGGGTTGAATAGACTAGTATATTTTTTAGAAAATTTTATGATTTGTTAAAGTACCCGATAAGTGACTTTAATGTTTCGAGAGTATGCATAACAGAAATTGAATTAATCATTTTTAAAGTTTGTTTGCACGTAGATATATCCTTGTAAAATATTAGGTTTTGTTCTTGATTATATTCAATGAAATCAGTAAGTAAATAGAAAGAGAGGGAAAGATTTTTTTATAGTGGTTCGGCCAACTCAGCCTAGTCCACTCTTCTTCTTGGAACTCCTAAGAGGATTGTACTAGTCCCTTAGTATAATAACCGGACGTTCACGATTTGAAAACAAAGCCAGCCGTGAATTCCACCAGGTTTTTCAACTCCACACTGAGTTTACTCTGCCTCTTTCTACTATTACCGAGTAGAGAATACAAATTTGGAAGAAAATATTTCTTCTTTCTCCAACAAAGAGAACTTGGCTTGATGATCATGATCTTCTCTTTTAAAGAAACTCAAGTCTCTTGTGCTCTGGATGTAAACTTTATAGCTTGTCTCTCTTTCTCAATCACTGGTCGCTAAATGAAAACTCTTGTAAACTTTGAACACTAAGAATTTTTAGTTAACCAACCCTTTTTTCCAGTCTTGGAAGAATGTATTTATAGGCATGTTGAAATAGTTTCGTTGGAGGCAAACCAATTTCAAACGGCTATTGACCAGCGTGTAGAGGCCAACGGGTAATCTAAGGTAGGTGAGCATGTCAGATTTTCCAACCGTTAAAGACTTAATTTGCATTGAACATATCTTTTTGTTCTGCACAAAATGTCAAGGCATTTAAGGAAATATATTTCTTGAGATGTGTTCCTACGACTCACTTAGCCTTGGAACATTCGGTCAGTCGTTAAGGTTTCAAACTGTTGGCTCAGAGAATATCCCGACCAGTTATTTTAAGAATGGTTAATTTAACTAAATTAATGCTTCGAACCTTAAACCTCTCGGATACGAATGACTGACTTTATCGTTCGTACCTATTACTCTTTGAAAGGTAGGTCCTTCCATTTTTTCACCTTTTGAAACCTTTCGGTTACGAATGGTTGTCCTTACCATTCGTCCTTCTCATACTTCAAAAGGTAGGCCTTTCAACATTTCGGTCTTTACAACCTTACGATCTTGTAGTTTTCTACTCTTCGAATCTCTAGTCTTCTAGTATTCTAATCTTCATCTCAAGCCATTCGAAAGGTAACCATTCGAGTTACTTATTCGAATCGTTTGTTGAAACTGACCGAAACATGACCGTTCAAGTTATCATTCGGATTGGTTTGTTGAACTGAATTGTGATTAGTCGAGGTACCATTCGAACTATTCGAATGTAGAGCATAAATAATCCTAAGTCTGAAAAATAAAATAATTGTGGACTAAAATTTCTAGAGTTAATGAATATTTGGTCCCTCAATTATTAGCGAACTGTCAATGTAGCCCTTCAATTGCTTATTCATCAATTTGGTCCCGAAAACAATTATTTTTAGTTGATTTAGTCCCTTAGGACGTCTTCTGTCGATGGCTGGATGGACTAAATCGACTAAAAATAATTGTTTTTTGGGACCAAATTGATGAATAAACAATTGAGGGACTACATTGACAGTTCGCTAATAATTGAGGGACCAAATCGTTCATTAACTCAAATTTCTATAATTTGGTATCATCAAAATCTAAAACAAAATGTTTCTAACAATATCACATTTACCTAATATGTAACAATACGTTTATTTTGGATTATTAGTATTACATTTCCATATGTATCAATGTATCATAAGTACTTACGCGCAATTGTACTAAACAATTTTTTTTTTTTTTAAATAGTTAATTCAATTAACAAATTGTACTAAAAATAATAATTCAATTGTACTAAACAAAATTTTTTTTTTTTAAACAAATTGTACTAAAAATAATAATTCAATTGTACTAAACAAATTTTTCTTTTATCGTTTTCATAAAAAAGTTATCAATAAAATAATTTTAAAATGTTATTTTTAAACTCATCATAGTTACAGTTATATACTTGTAAAAGTCATATATTTTGTAAAAGGAGATACTATTTGACGAATTGGAAATTAATTATTATCATACTACGTATTATTTATGTTTATAATGGAAAAAGGAAGTAATTAAATATGTTAGCTAATAATTTTGGATAAATTAATAAATTGACTAATAAATATGGTATGACTAAATAGATTGTTATAATATTAT
>VALG01009007.1:0-15037 GCA_009835305.1 Ipomoea purpurea | reverse complement strand
AAGAATGCCATCGATGATAGGAATTTAAAATATATCTAAATTACTATTAACGTCTGTAAAATTTCTTTCATTCAATATGCTTGCTGCCTCCGAGCTTGTTTTGTACTTGTATTGTTTTGTGCTGTTGGTTTTGAGATAAATGCCCAGATGGATATCTTGCTTCAGAATTGTAATCAGTGCTAAAATTTTAACTGGTGCGCACTATTTGCTTTGTGTTCTCAATGGGTATCCATTGTTGCGGTAAATTATTTCATGAACGGTCTAAAATGGAGCTTCTTCGCGCTTCACTAATGTAGGTTGACCATAGTGATCCCTCATGGGAAAAATCCTTCACATGAGAGCTCTCACGTCCCGCTTTGGCGTAATCAAAGACCTCATATGAAAGTGCATTTGGCATTATCCTTGGTGGTTTGTGTATGATAATTATACCTGGCAACAGAGGAATGAGAGCATGAAGATGTTACAAGGATATGGTACTAGGTAATTTTATCCTTTTTCCTATTAGCGCATAATGTGTCGATTTGTGTTTTGAGATCTGTATGATGCAATTTTGGCCGTTGAATTATGTAGTTATTTTGTGTTAATAGCATGCCGTTTCCCCATATTTTTATAGCTTAGCTTTGCGGCCCAGAAATAACTCTTTTGGTATGACCTGATATGTGAGATCATTTTGTTCGTTTGCAGCTTTCTTTCCAGGGTTGTTCATCTCCTTTCGGCTAACTACCGATATGTTTAGTAGTCCTGAGAAGATTTCGTACTACCATGAGCTTTATTTTCTTTCATTTCTGGAGTTTGAAACAAGAATTTCTGGGCTTGTCAATTCCTTTTATATCTCTCTCCAGTCTCTTTTGATGGACTTGTGGTAGTGTTGCTATCTTGATGCTTGCTCACTATTGGGTGAGACAATTCGCCTTGAAATGTCCTGGCTTTCAACAGTTATAGTACAATAGTTGCCGAGTCCGTGGTTTCAGTTTTTTAGGTTTGAGGTGAACTTTCATGCTTCTTTCGGTGGCCCGATCGTTGTGAATCTTGAAAGTTATTCTTCGTCATGAACCTTTTCATTTTCCTGACATATAGTGCATATTGTTCATCAGATAAAAATCACACAGGAGTTAGATTTGACCTGTTGGATGTTGATGCTGATTGGTTGCCACGAGAGCAATATTTCTCGTTTCTGATTCTTCGGCATCTTTCGTTCATGTTCGAACTCGTATGCTTTGAGATCACTAAAGATCTTGGACGTGCTCGTTGTTTTCATGTCTCGATTATCCCTCATTGCAATGACCTTCATTTCCCAAGATTTTGGCAGGCCACAAAGGATCTTCAGATTCATCTCTTTCTCGTCAACTCCTTCCCGAGATCCGACAGATCTCCCATAAGTCTAGTGAATCTGAGTTCCATTTCCATGATTGTTTCGTTTAGCAACATTTTGAAATCTTCAAATTTCTTCATGGTCATCATCAGTTTGTTGTCCTTTTCTTGTTCGTCTCCTTCTCTTATACTCATTAGGACATTCCACACTTCCATGTAGTTTTGACACTTTCGAACTCTAGGAAACAAAGAATTGTCTAGGGAGTTGTAAAGAATATTCCTTGCCACATTGTCTAGATTTGCTCTCGTTCCTTCGTCTGAGGTATACTGATCTTTCGACTTTGGTATCATCAGCGCAGCACCGGCTCCCTGTGCTGCTGCTTGGTATTTGCCATACTGCTAGTGAGTGTAGCTGTGTGCAAACACTCGTACTGCTAAGTGTAGCTGTGTGCAAGACACTTAGTTGGCGTTGAGTATAGCTGTGTGCTAAATACTCGCAGTTAAGTGTAGCTGTGTGCGAGACACTCGGAGTTGAGTGTAGCTGTGTGCGAGACACTCGGAGTTGGGTGTAGCTGTGTGCAAGACATCCGGAAGAAGTGCCTGTGTAGCACTTGTTCACTATTGTAACTGTGTGTGGAAAATAGTGAATTTCTCCTATACGTGAAAGGAGAAAAGTGGACTAGGAAGATTACGCCACTTCCGAACCACTATAAATTGCCTCTCTCATTTACATCCGACTTACATTATTGCTATATCATCTTATCTCATCCGACTAACCTGTTTACTATTCACAGTTTATCTTAATCATCCGGGTTTAGTATGTTCTCACGAATGCATGTGACTCAAACTTCTCAAGCTTAAATATTGATTATTCTAAGCAAGTTTGACGTGTTGCATGTAACATTCGTCACACGGACGACGTGACACGATATTTATTTATAGTCTTTAATATTGTTTTTACATATTGAGTGCACATCTCTTATACATATTTCAAGATATCTCTGTCACCATACATATCACTTGTACCTATCTTTATACTTGCTCATTTAACTTATTGATTGGGCATAACTCTTTACTCATTATTCCGTGTGCAATACATACTTGCTCTATTTACTTGTTACTTAGAGTTGAAGTTACGAAGAGTTATTTAATTTGAAAAAGCTGAAAGTCTATTCACCCCCCCCCCTAGACTTTCACCACCTTATCGCGACCAACAATTGGTATCAGTGCAGGTGCCTATTCGAGTCAAAATTTGTCTCTAACTGATACTCACAATCGGTATCAGAACGGTTGTCCATTTGAGTCAAATTTTGTCTGCTTAGCACAGATCTCGAAAATTCAAGATGATGAAAGAGAATAGCTCTATTGCCCAATTTAATTCTAGTGAATAGAATTTTTATCCCTTAGAATAATCCATATTGGATAGATATGTAATTTGGGAAATCATAAAAGTTCGCTTTCCCAGGTTTCTAGCAGGAATACATTTATACCGCATTATATTACAGAGTCCATATACAATTTTGGTTTTGGAATGTACTGTGAGTTATTTGTTTGGTGGACAAAGTGTGAATTGTAAAATTAAATAGAAAATTGTAAACTTACAAATTTCAATTCAGTGTAATGAGGATAAAGTATGTGGATAATTATTTTTTTAAAGGAAATATAATTTTTTTGGGTCAGAATTATTCTTTTTATTTGGTTTTTTGATTGTTAGCAATATTGTGAATGGAACACTTAGTACGATTTGTGAGTTAGTTGGAGAAAAATATCTATGTAGATAGGCTGACTGTACAAATCTGTTGTGATAAGTGGTGTTAGAAGGGGTGATAGATTTAGTTTTTAATTATATTGGTAATTTAAGTAGTATAGGAGACGTTGTTGAAGAATATGTAGAGTTAATGAAATAATAGTTTAAATGAGAAAGTATAAGATAGGGTACAGTGTATGTATGGTGACGAGATATTTGAATATGTATAGAGATGGTGCCTCAAATATGTAAAAAATATTAAAGAATATAATAATATAGTGTACGTAGTACGTGTGACGATGTTACCAGCAAAAGTCAAACATTGATTAGAATATTCAATATTTGCTTGAGAGTTTGGAGTACAATGCATTCGTGAGAATAATAAACCCCCGGTGATTAAGATAAATGTGAATGTAGGTTAGTGGCTGGAGTAGAATTGATTAGCAATAATGTAAGTTGAGGTATGTAAATGGAGGGAATTTATAGTGGTTAGGAAGTGGTAATCTTCCTAGTCCACTTTTTTCCTTTACGTATGGAGATTGCAACTAATTCAACACAGTTCAAATAATGAAAATGCTACACAGGACTTTCCGGATGTCTTGCACCACAGCTACGCCAAACTCCGAGTGTCTCGCACACAGCATAACTCAACCTCCGAGTGTCTCGACACAGTACACTTTAACTGCGTAGTATTTAGCACGCATTCCACGCACTAGTGTCTTGCACACGCTAACTTAGCGTAGGTGTTTTGCACACGGCTAGCATCACTAGAGTATGGAAATACCAAGCGCCAGCAGGGAGCGGTGCTGCGTGAATGAATACCAAGTCGAAGATCAAGTATACTCAGACGAAAGAACGAGAGCAATCTAGACAGATGTGGCAGAGGAATATTCTTTAAACTCCTATGATAATATTCTTTTGTTTTCTTAGAGTTTAGATATACGTTTTTTCTCCAAAAAACACTTTGGAATATGATCTTGCGATTGTTTGATGGAAATTCGTTTATGATATTAGAGTATAACGAGTTTATATGAGAAGAGGACGATGATTTCTTGAAAGGTAAACTAAGACTGTAGGGGTCCATTTTGATTTGAATCTCTTGAAGATACTTTCATCAAATTGTTTGTCTTAATGATTCGAAAACAACAGTTTACAATTCTGGGTAATGGATTTGAAACTTAACAGATTTGTACTATTTTGTTTAGATCTGGTTGATGTTTTAATGCCCAGGCTTCTTGATTTTCTCATAGACTTTTTCTGTCGCCGTTGTTTAAAACATGTTTTTTCAAACGATATTCCTTTTCTGGATATGAAGGGTTAGAATAATGACCTATTATCTGAGATAGGGAGTTAGAACCATCATGAGAATTTGTTTTGTTTGTGCATAATTTCGGGGATATGCTGTAAGGGTATTGCATATGTGTTTAACATGTTAGTAGGCATTTGAAAGTTTTATTTATATCCATCGGGTAGATTTTATGTGCTTTAGTAGAGTTGATTAGAAAGTGGATGGATTTGTAGTAGTCGGCAAATAATTTACTCAAATAAATTACTTCATTCAGTTTCAAAAGTAATACGTGATATGGTATATTTAATATATCATGATTTGAGAACAGTTGAAATAAAGATTATTTATATGTCAAAAATTGGACTTAAGGATTCTTGTGAGATTCTAGTGTATGATTTGGGAGTAGAGATTTGGTTAGCTCGAGAGCGGTTGAATAGAATGAAGTTCTGACCTTATGCTTTATTACCCTCAAATGAATTGTATGCTTCGTGATCTAAGCTTTTTTTCCATTTATTGGTTAATGTTAGGAACTTTGGCTGTTTGGCATTGTGTGTTTTTTATAGACTATTGTTTGGGCTCATTGTGCCATTGGCATGATTTATTGTGAGCTGGATTAAAGGTTAATAATAAGGCTAACTTCTCTGTGGGGTCCTTCAGCTTTATCAAGTTTCAGAAGGAAGAGTTATGGTGAACGAATAGTCATCAAGATTTTTGTTATTTGGATTCATATTGTAGAAGGCATATTAGTTTAGATTTTTTTTTGAGACTTGTGCTAATATGAACTGTTAAAAAGAAGTTCAGCTAAATGCGAGCGCATTAGACAAAGCCTTTGTTTATTTTAAGCTTAATTATTTATGGCCCTGCCAAGAAAGTGGACTTGAATAGACATTAGTTATTAGTTGTAATAAAATTTAACAGAGGCATTTTTATTTTCGGGCTGATACGTTTGCTTCTTTAAAAATATTTAAATATCGGCATGATAGCCTTATTTAGATTCACAGATCCTGCAGATTTGCATTCAAGGTTTCTCTTATAGGAGGTTGTTTATGCACCGCATCTTTATGGGTCGTAAACTACTGAAATTTTATTTTCTGATTACATCTTTCTTAGACCTAGTTAATTTGGTTGCATCGGTTGTTTCGGCCACATATATCAGACGACAAGATCATTTTAAGGTGCTAATTTTCACTAGAATGTGTAGCCCGCTGTGTCTGTTTTGTTTTTTAACCCATGGCGCTAAGGGGCCTCGATGAATTGCTAATCTCAGTAGAGGCAAGTCTTTTTAGAGTTTATAATAATGGCCCCCAGTGGTTACACATTTTAATTTCATGGAGCAAACATTATCTTCGAACCAATAAGAATAAACACCTAATTAAACATTCAGATTGGTCATTCTGAGAGGACCAATAAAAAATGTTTGGGTCCATACATTGGAGGCAAACTAGTCTTTTTAGCAAGAAATGCATAAGATCTAACAGCACAAGATTTTTTCCGCGTGCCCATTATTAGAAGCAAGAGAAATAGAGCATAAGCTGACTTAGATCTCGAAATGGTTGATCGCAAAGCTCTCCGCCCTCATGATAGATGGTACGGGGTTTAAATGTTATTGGGTTCTCAAAAGAGGTGTCAGTTGCCTGGGGGACTGTGTTTGGATGTTATCGGAAGTCTGACTCGATCCTTTAGAAAACTGTGTACGTCAAGGGTGGGGCTTTCCCGTTCCTTGGAGTGAATGGGGAGAATCGACATTCGATGATTCAGTCCCGTCCATTCACAAATCGAACCAATAACTTTACATAGTATCTTCCTTGAGCCTGGGCATTGAGGAAGAAGCTATGACTTTATCTCGCCTGAAATCAGGATTGCTTCTATTCCCTACATCGAGCGCCTTCATTCGTGTGCACCTGCCCTTCAAAGCCGGTTTCGAGGTTAAGTGAGGTCCGCCTCCTCCTAAGCATTGAGGGGTGCTTTTGGCGGTGTCGATACAATGGTGTGCGACAAATCGTAGCTTGTTCTTTACTATGCAGAAATACATTGTATGGATGCTTTTCCTAATCCAATTATGGAACTAAATCCATAGCATTGAACGATAAGCCTTCTCATACATGAGTACACAGACTGGTAAACTACAAAATCAGGAAGACTCCAATCAGCGGTTGAAGGAGAAATGAAGTGGGATGGGAATTTGTGTACGAAGACCAACGGGACATCAGCGAATGTTAGGCAAAAATAGGTTTCTAGGGATAATCAAGATGAGTGAAGCTGGGTTCTCATTTGTTACGAATCCAACTCGTCTTTTGTTTGGACTAAGGGGTGTATCTCGTGTCTTAGAAGATGATTGATTGTATGAACTTCGTCCTTGTAGCAAGACTGGGCGCATACGATAGATTTTTGCTTTGTATAAGCTCATAAAATAACTCTCAAAGTGCTATCGCACATCGGCTGATAAGAGTGCTTTTCTTAATGGGCTTCTTGAGACAAGTATTATGTTGAGCAACACTGGCTTTCGCAATCATTAACTTGGCTATGAAAGGTCTATCATCTCTAAAATTAGGCTTTATAGTTTATTAGAACATTGCGCACCTCCCTCGAGGCTTTGAAAGGGTCCACGATGATTTTCTTCGTCGGAGAAAAGATGCCGAGAAAGTAGTTCGAGCTCCCTTCCAGCAACTCCAGGATTCGAGCTGATTTCTCGACTCCGAAAAGGTAAAGAATGAAGAACTCACCAAAACGTGAGGGCCTCTCGACATTTCAACCACGGCCGAGAACTTGAAAACAAACTTCTTTGGAACCACCATAACCGACAAACTATGGAGGAGTTTTCTTGCGGCTTCCACTTTGCCGGAGACTTAGTCAAGCTTTAGCATTTCTCCTTTGCTTTCCTTTTAAATGGTGCAAGCTGAAACCTTTTTGTGGGTTTCTTTATATGGTTTTGGCAGAACGTATTTTCTTCCATGTTGTATTGAACTACTTTTTTGGTCCATGACTTTGAGGGTTTTATTATGTTTCTTACTTCTTTTGTTGGTTTTTTGGTATGAAATTTTTGCCTTGGAAAATAATGATAATTGGGTCTTTATAACGTTTGGCATCATTCAAGCCCCTTTTTGAGGTTCAAAAAACTTTTGCACATAACCTTGAGGTTTCTGTGCCAATTGAATTAGAGTTAAGTTGAAAATCTTTATGCTTAAGGTTTGTATGTACCACAAAACTTAATTGCAATCCTTTAAGGCCCAATAAAAATATTAAGAAAAGTAAAGCTAAATTTAAGCTTAAACTTTAGTTCCGTTAAATGTGGAAAGCAATAAAGTTTTTAAAAAAAGAGGCTGTTTCTATGGAATGCTAATCAAGTTTTTAAAATGTCAAATATCAAAAAAAATTCTAAATATCCCAAAAATAGCTAGACAACAGTTATTAGACTTATTCTTCATAATAGTTTGCAAAGCACAATAGCCCCAAGTTCTACACCATAAGGGGCCCAAAGTCTACCAAATAAAGGGAAAACTAAGCAAGAAACAAATGAGCCATATTATCCATCTTATCCAGCTCTCCAGGAGTATTCTCACTCTACATGAAAATATATTTGAAATATTCAAGACGTTCTTTCAAGATAATTTTACTCCATAACTTTGAAATAAATTTTGGTTATTAGCGAAGGAAATTGATAGAATAAAATTCAATCCAACATGTTAAGTCTAGGTAAATACATTTGGGTAATTCAAAATAGTTTTTGTAATATATTAGCATACCATTGTGAACCAATAAAAACAAATTGGAATTAGAGAGAAAAATCAAGAAGAATGATACTTCAACCAACAATACTCATTTTTTACTCCAGATTCATAATTTATGAATCAATTCAAAGAAAGAACCCATATCTTCAGTACTTAAGATTCAAGAGACCAAAAAGGATATACGGTTTTAATTTTTTATAATAAAATCCAGAATCACCTCCAATCGACATGACCTATGGTAATAATATTACTTAGCTAGAAAGTTATATAATAGCCAAAAATACAATAACATTACATATTCCAACCGTAACTCCAGTTCCCATCCGAAACAACCAGTCCACTTAATCTCCAAAGCGGAGGTTCAAAGCTTCTCTTCCCACCTACTGCAATGAAAGCCCAGAATCTCTTTCAAACTATGGCAATTAAATATTGCCCACCAAAAAAAGCCAATGAGCAAAGCTCGTAAGTTTCCATATTTTCCACCCATGCCCATACCGAAGCATAATATAAAATAATATATTTCAAGGAATGTATATATATGTTTAATATACCCCCAATTAGCAAAAACTAAAATAGATTATCAAGGGACTAGATCAAGTTAGAATAAACAATAATTGAAAGGCCAAAGAATCATAATTGTTACTGGATAAATCAACATTGCATCAAGGCCCCTTTGACCCACAATGCAACTTGAAATCCAAAAGACTTAATTGGAAAAAATGAACCTAGCGAATGAGAGGCGGGTTGAGTGACAATTTAATAAAGTTCCTTCGTAAGAATTGTTCCTTCTGAACTTTAGTGGATTGTTTGAAAGACGGAGAATCTACGCACTCAGAGGTCTTATGGAAATCCCTTCATGAGATCCTTGTCCTCTGAGTTTGCGTTAAATCTCCGTCTTCAACAATCACTAATTCAAAATGGTTCGATTTGGTAAATTTACCGTTGTTTGGGTAAGCACACTCGTGAAAGATTGTTTACTTCTCCCACGCATTTGTTTACCTTTGGAGTTTTGAAGTAGTCGGATTTGGACCCCATCGGTTAATCCGTCCCACAGAAAAATGTAGAATATTAACCATTTGATCTTGGAATAAAACAATTTTGTAATTGTTTTGTTTGTGGGGTAGTTAACCTTTTTTCCCACTTATTTCTTGGTCTTTTGGTGGGGATAATATTTTAAATTGGACTACTAATTTCCTATCGTCTTGTTTGTTATATGCTTACTAACTGTTTGGACAAGAAAGTAGGTTTATTGTTTATTCTTACCCGATTCACACAAATTTATAAGAACAACGAACATAAGCTCAACTCTACAGACTGTAAACGATATACATCAACACAATAGCCAAAATTATATAATCTCTCAAAAAAAAAAAAAAAGAAGAAGACCAAAACCTGAACAAAAGCATAAGGAATCAAGAATGGACATCATAGCTTAATAACAACACAAAAACACTCAAGAACAAGGCTTATTTCAAGAACAACATCAAGATATATACTCTCCAACTATATCCTCCAAGCAAGATTGTAACCCCCCGAATTTACCAACAATTTAAAACTTATTCAGAGAGATTAAGAGTCTAAACATCAAGCATAAAGAAACCGGAAGCTAAAGTGCTATGCCACACCCATAAAACTACGGGTGCACAGGCTAAGTCTACAAATCCAATCAACATAACAATGTTCTAAGGCACACGAGCCGCAAACTAAGGCACACAGGCCACATCTATCTAAGCTCACATGCCAACATCTAAACAAAGGAAAGGCAAGGCTACCTAACTAATCCATTAGCCGGCTCTCCGGTCTAATCAAAACCTGTAAAGACAAGGGAACACCCCGTTCAGCGAATAAGCTGGTATCCACCATACACGTTAAATCCATATATACATAGATATAATCAAAAGCATTTTTGAACGGAGGAGTACAGTTATTAGCATTTGAAAACCAAGAGATGATACAACAATAGACATATCACCCTCTCAATAAAGATCAATACCAACCTTCAACAAAGCAAATGAGACCACAAACAACAAGCAACAACCAAGAAAACTTCTAGACGCAAAACCTACCATTCACAAGGTAGAGTTCATCATAGACATGCTCATAAGGAAGAAATACAACAATCACATAATGACAAGACACACATTTCAAGTTCCAAGTTCCAACCTTATGGCTAGAAAAATACAAGCTAATTAAGAAACTATCTCTCTCTCTACTTCTTTATGCATTCACTCCATCTGAGAAAACAATAAGTACCCTCCTTTAATGAATCAAACCTACCAAAAACCCTAGGTAGAAGAGATATCAAAGACAACAATACAACTTGAAGAAAATGGAAAAAAAATAAAAAATAAAAATCATAATCATAATCATAACCCTACCGTCCACATAAATCTAGCTAGGTCAAATTACACCAAAATGATCTGATCAGGAAAAACCAGCAAGCGAACCGACAAAGTATTAAAAAGAAAAATTGTAATAAACTATCAGTATCTAGGTCAAATTACACCAAAACGATTCGATCAGGAAAAAACAGCGAGCGAACCGACAGAGTATTAAAAAAGAAAAAAAAAATTAATAAATTACCAGTATTAGTAGGAACAGCTCTCCAATTGCCTGGACCATTTTCTTGGATATAAGAAACCAAAATGATGTCTTCTTCAGGAGTCCATGGCCCTTTCTTCACACCAACTTTATCACAGCAAGGGGGCCTTCCCATTTTAGCCCTATGATCTATCTCTAGCTTCCTTCCTATATATTTATAATAATTCACTTTCTATTTTTTTTTTTACTAATCTTCTCTCCTCCCCTCTTAGGGGATTCCTTTTTCTGTGTGGAGAAATGGTTGAGACAAGCATACACTGCAAGGGGTACTACCATATACATATATAGCAGGGAGTGAGAGAAATTAATTAAAGAGGTTTAATTTAATTTTAAGTATAGAAGCTAGGCTGACCGAAGCTAAAGAGGCCGGGTAAAAAGGGTCTTTAATTTATTATTATTATTACTATTTTTCGCCTGAAATCATGGGTTATAAATACTATCTACCTTTTTAATTTGTGATTATAAGTTTTCAACTAATCATTAATTCACTAACTATTATGCTACTTTTCTCCAAAAGGTTGAATCCCCAACCCTAATAGCCCTCCACGCCCTGGTCCGACAAAGCAACTCTAAGGGTCCCACGCCCTGGACCGACAAAGTATGTAAGAGTATATAAATCACGGTAATTCAGTGGGTTTAACAGACAGGGTTGAATGCTTGTGCGTACAAGGGATTTGTCCACTTTGGGTATATTCCCTACACTGCCGCTACTGAGTTTCAAATCTTGGACTTATCTCCCAAATATTATCAATTGAACCACTGAGCTAAAATCGTGCGGGCACTAACTATTCTACTCAACTGGTCATAGAGGTGAAAGTTAGAAATTAAAGAATGACCAGGGATCGAGTCTCACCGGCGGCAGTGGGGAGCAACCTCTCAAAGTGAGGAGGCTCCTTGTGTGCAATAAGCAAAGGTCTAGCCCATGTGGTTCATGTTCAGTTGAGTTACCATGATTTGCAACCTCTCAAAGTGAGGAGGCTCCTTGTGTGCAATAAGCAAAGGTCTAGCTCATGTGGTTCATGTTCAGTTGAGTTACCATGATTTACATCCTCCCAGGGGTTGGGGTTTCAGCCTTTTGGAAAGAAGAACTATTCTACTCTAACACTACTACCCGAGGCAATAATAATAATAATAATAATAATAATAATAATAATAATAATAATAATAATAATAATAATAATAATAATAATGCACATACTTATATAAAATATGGTTGAGATGAAATTTAGATTTTTTAAATAAGATATCTCGAATAATATTAATTTGGCCCTATTAAATTAGAAAAATAAAAATCATTTATAAGAAAATTTTAAAATGAAAAAAAGAAAGTCAAAGGAAGACAGCACAGAGCATTTACTCCCATTTTGTGATTATATATGCTTTTGGAGCCCTTTAATTTGATCGTCTCCACCTCACTAATTTAAACCGCGTGGTGCATTCAATGCCACCATTGTTTTCTTTAAATTTTTAAAAAATTTAATTACTATTTAGAGTAAATACTTTTTACTTTTTTCTTATTATTAATGCATCTCATAAAAGATTGAGAAATTAAAAGAGTCAAACCTTAATCTAATGCCAAAAACACCGATTATTATTTATTTAAAGAGCTTATTAGACGACATTTTTCATCAATTTTACCTAAAAAGTTCTTCGCAATTTTATTGTGTATGTGTATTGAATTCAACACTGCAATGCATATATCCTTTTAAAAAGAAAGTAAAAATAATTCAAAATTACTTCAATGCAAACTTAAAATAAAGATCAATTAAAAGTCTCATATTATATTAATATATATACATGCAGAGAGGTTCAGGCCCATGATCAAGAAGTCCTTATCTCAAAATTATTACCACTTAAAATAAAGTCTGAAAATTTAAATATTAAAAAAAAACTTTGTTACATAAAATTTGATCTATAAATTTCATTCTCAATTAATTATTATTTTCAATTTTATAATTCATTAATGTATGTTACTAATTGATTTAAATCCTCTTTATTTATTTATTTATAATTATTATCGAATATGGTTGGTAATTAAGAAGAACATTTGGACAGTAAGTAAAAAGGAAATTATTATTGTACACACCACAAATTTGGTTTTGGATTAAAATCTTTAATTTACTAGACACTAGACATTAAGAATCCATTAATAATGATTAGGATATCTTTTTGGTAGGTTCATATATATTAAATATTTATGCAGGGTTCCTTTCAACCGATTAAGGCCTCGCATGGAGATTTCTAAAGCCAGATCACTAAACACGAAATAAAATTGATTAATGAGGTGAGTAGCTATTGTATTATTATTATTTATTATTGATTATGGACAGACAAAGACACGAGTAACATGGCAAGTTGGAAATTAGATTCGATTAAAGTGAACTCTATTTTGTTTTCTTTTTTCTTTTTCAGTATATGAGAAATTAAACTGTCGCGGATGGTCAATATTTCGTAACTGTTTAACAACAATCGCTAAATATTTAAGGTTTTCTGCGACTCTTTATCCACGACTATTGTACAATAATTGCAAAAAATTCTTTATAGCAGTAGCGGATTAGCTATTTTGTACTAGTGAAATTAAAACTCGAATTCAGATAATTGCATGAAAACTACCATTTCAAAGTTTCTTTTTTTTTTTTTAAATTTTATAACGACTCAGGTCTTTTGTTTTTATCTGATTATATTCGGAACTTCATGAATTTGTCCCTAGACTCATAAAGAGTGAGACTCAACACATGTACACTTATGTGTACAAATAGTCCAACCCAAATCTAAATTCTCAATGTTTATGTAGTAGTAGTCCTCACCTAATTGTTAGAAGCAAGTCTTAATTAAACCTTCTCATCTAGGTACTAGATCAAAGGGAATATAATTTTTATTGTTTTTTTTTACTGAATAAATTGTCTAGTATTAATCTCATTATAAATTAGTTGACACATGTAATTTAATTACATGCATCCTTAAGTGTGCATGCATTGAGGACTTTCTAGATTAGTCCATTTAATCAAATTGGCAATAAGTAGGGACCATGCATTATGCCCCAATGCTTCAATTTCTATAATTTATGATTAATTGACTAATTGTGTAGCAAAATCTAAAGAAATTAATATGTAAATAGAAGTTGCAACCCTCATTAAATACAGTTGGTGATACGGATTGGAATTCATTTTCAATTATGATAATCTAAGACGATAATATCTTTCTTTGTCAACTTGATTCTTAAAATTTTCAATAATTGTGACCTACACTAATTTAAAGGAGAAATTTTTACAACATTATTATTGATGGAGGAATGAGGCCTGAGTCCAAGGTGAATTGGACTAAAAAGTGGAGATTAGAGATCTCAATTCTATTCGCATTTTATGGGTTTTTCGCATTCCCGCGTCAACGAGTTTTAAAATGCTTGCCATAATTTGGATAATAGGTGTGGAATGGGAGAAATTTGTATACTTGCGCAGGTATAAGGGCGGGTGCAGGAGAGGTATATATCTCCGCTTCACACCCGCACCTGCATATATATATATACGTATATATACTATATATACTATATATATATATATTATATATATATATATACTATATATATAGTATATATATATAAAAGAGCGCTCATATGCGGCGGGGTCTTACCGTGCGGCGGTGCAGTCAAATTCCAGAATACACCAACAGTGTTAACAATATGCACCAACAGTGTAATAAAAACACACCCCAATGAAATGTAATAAAACATCACAAAATACACCACAGACTCAAAAAATACACCATATAACTCACCACCCCCAATGGTGTATTTCGAACAGTGTATGGTGTTTTTACTCACACCTAATGGTGTGTGTTTGGTGATGCAGGGCTATGTTTACTCTGTTTTGTGTGGTGTATTTCCTAACGTTGATGGTGCATATTTGGTGAACTATTGGTGTTGCCGCACCGTAAGACACTGCCGCACCTGAACCCGCCTCTCTCTCTCTCTCTCTCTATATAGTATATATATATATATATATAACTAATATATATACTATATATACTTATATATATATTCTGTTATGAGATTATGAATTTACAGAAAATTCATAATTACATAACTGTAAATTCATAATCTCATAACAAAAAAAATCATAATTTAATAAATGTAAATTCATAATCCGAACATAGAATGCAAAACGTCGTTAATTGCACATTAACTAATTTTTTTTTCGTAAAAACGACGTCATTTTTGAAACGCATGGTGAACACGTTTCCACAGCATAATTTTCGCCAAATCACATGCATTATGTAGATAGTCCAGATAGCCCAGAGTTTGAACCCTACAATAATTTATTTGGTTTGGCTTCTTTTTGTCATTTTCTAATATTAATTGTGAGA
>VALG01009006.1:0-13814 GCA_009835305.1 Ipomoea purpurea | reverse complement strand
TAATGACAGAAAATTCAGACTGGAAGTACAAGCTCCAGATTCTAAAACAGTTCAGCTACTATAATAAACAGAGTAATATACTTTGAAAAAGTACTTGCCTGCGTCGTTGTCCCGTCTAAAACAACATAGAAAAATTTTCATCTATCAAATCCACGCAGAGACCCACCATTGGACCGCTATAATAAAGTTAAGCCAAAGAAGTTTGAGACAACTATAAAAAGAAAAGAATAATGTTTCTTCAGAAGTAAAGGAATAAATTGACATTAAACAAATAACCTGAACATCAAAGAAAACAAAACGAGTAAAAACTTAAACCTCACAAGTTCAACCTTGCCACACTAGCATCAAACCAATTTGACACAACTTCATCTTACAATTCATTTAGTACTTCATAAATTACACCACAGTTCTTTGGTAATGTGTATAACAGAAGCTAATAGAAAACTTATCAAACAGAGATGAAGGAAGACAAGGTGAAACAAGGTTTAAGAAAGACCTTATAGGCACGCTGTGATGTAGTCCTCTCCAACCGTTGAACAAAATGACAATATTTTCCTGATTTTTCCAATGGACAAGGCCCATCATGTGGACACTGAAATAGCACAACAGGTCAATCAGATTAACTTCACTCATGAAAAGTTAGGCAGTGTTGAGTAAAACTCCCAAGACTTACAGGAGCTACAATAAATGCACCACTTTTGCGTGTTGTCAAGCCTTGCAGATTTGTCAGATGACTCTTTTAGTTTGCGGCATCTCTAGAGGCATTCATCAGTCAAAATGTAACAAACAGTTTAGAGTGCAATGTAGAAATTTCAATACTACTCCCCTCCCACCACCTTTTGGAATGAGAAAAAAAGACAAAAATAAAAAGGAAATAAAAACGGAATTAGCCTACCCTTCTTTCCATCCATAAAATATGAGATCGAACTTGAGATATGATATTAGATCCTTGTGGGTTCCTGGTTCAACTAGGACCTGCACCACATTACATAGTTAAAATTAGCATAGTGAGAGATTTTAGCATTTGTATTCTTTTTCCCTTAATCTTTTGACAAGAAATTGATTATGAACTAAAATACAGAATATCTCCTGTAAGATCCCAAAGTTGGCGGACAACAGTGATTCTGTCTTTCAGGGATGGTATTTCACCTAGCACATATGACTGCCCCCAGAATAAATTTCAATGCCAATTTCCACAAAGCAGGTCAACAAAAAGTCAAACTAAAACTGAATGAATCTGAAATTTGATTTCGATGAGAGAACAGAATATACTTGAATTCAAGCAAATTCTGTAAAACCATAGAAGGTACTAAAGATTTTACTTACAGCAATTACAAGATCATGTTGTCTATTAGACTTCTTAATATTCTGACTTAATGCCTGAGACTGCTGTAGCTATGAATAAGTGGCAAATTTTTTAGACCTGCAATATTTGTCTTCACTATAAGTGATCAAGCTTTAGATCCCTTCTGAGCGGAAAGAAAAGATAGATCATACACAACACACACTTAAAGTGTGTTGAGTTTATATTAAATAAATAAATAACTCTTAAGTGTCGTGGAAGTAGAAGTTAACCCAGACAACTGCAGACAAGTACTCGATTTAGATTAACAAGACATCACCTAGAACACATGTAAACTTGATTTACCAGCTGATTGTTAGTTCACTATATTAAGTTTTTTAGAAGAAGATAGGTTCACTTGAAACATTTACAAATTAGGTTGTTAGATAGTCTAATTTTCTTCACACATGATGAGAAACAGGCACATGAGTAACATCTTTTTATCTGCTTCTTCAAATATAAGAGGTATACTAAGTGTGTGTGAGAATGAGAGGTTTTCCAGACAATTGCAGACAGAATACTCGATTCAGATTTAACAAGTCATCAGCTAGAACACAGGTTAAACTTGATTTGCAAGCTAATTGTTTTATAAAGTTTCTGATATGAGTTTGATGTTTGGCTTCGCGTCACAGGTCTGTGGCTAATGGAAGAAGAAGATGTTGATCTCCCTATGGTGTAAGAAGAGGAACGAAAAGACAGGCTGGAGGAAGAGAAAGCTCCCTTTGATTTTATTCAAATTCAACTTCCTTCAGACTTTGTTATACTACTGCATCTGAGAGATTTATTATAACCATCTTTTGCATAAGAAATACATGTCTGCACGGCTGCATAGCAAGAAATATTCTAGCTGAACGCGTTAACGCCCAGAACATCATACAGCTATTCGGATCAAGAAGTACCTTGGAAAGGGAAACATTCAAATCAAGTCCATTGAGCTGATCACTATTAGATGTTAAGGACAGAATCTATAGCGACCTATGCAAAACATAGATATTACCCTGTGTTCTATATGACTGGACGTGTCAGACTCTGTTTATTAGCATACTTCAGAGAAATACGGAGCTTCCATATCATCATTCAGCACAAACTATGTCTAGGGTTAAAACCTTTACCCTCATATCTAGCAACCCTGCCCTTGAGACTTTGCAATACCTTGCATTTGTTGGTATCATTGAAGAGTCAGTATCACAAAAATATGACACTGTCTGCTAAGGACCTCATGCCATGCAATCTTTCTTCCTACTCAATGTGTGACAAGAAGCAAAACTTTTACAGAATCTCAATAGCTTCCCAATGCATAATACACTACATCTATAAGAAACTTAGCAACTATAACATTTTGTATAAACAATGTCTCAAACAGTGAACCTATTACAACAAAATATCTTAATATCTTCTCACCGAATGCACGAACGTGTCTCACTGACCACCAACATCCTAACTTAGCCGGAAAAATTCAGGTACTCTCTCCTAACTAGAAAATATATTGATAGCCATAAAACTATCATCAAGAACTAATAATCACAGTCTAACATATTACACGAGGTTTTGATCCAGACTGTACGCTGGGATCCATCTCACATCAATAATTGTATTATATAGTATCTCTGCTTAATCTAATATCGAATTGCTCCTAAGCATCTTGTGCAGTTGTCTAGGTTAACCTACTCTCTTAACTCGTGAACCTCATCAATCTAAGAGAGCAGAGTAAACTTTCAGGCATACGAAATCCAACGTAAGCTATATATCCTTTAACCTCTTTGGATATAACCTCACACACCCATATATCACCATATTCACATGGTTTGTCCAGGCGTCTTGAGCTGTCCAACTGGCAATCACTTTAGAGTATCCTTCTTCTATCAATTCTCTCTCTCGTCGACGTTAGCTCAATATATAGGGAACTAAGACTTGCGAGCAAGATTTGCCTCCCTTATGTGCTAGTAGATCAGGACAAATATAATCCGTCTAAACATCTCCAAAATATATCTTGACTTTTCATATGCGGTTAACCTCCTGTGCTGCATTCATAGCTACAGCATCTACACCAGCATAGTATATTGTCATCAACACTACAAGTACTTTTATTATAAGCATACTCCATAGATAACTATGATCTTGTAATTGCTGTAAAAGTAAAATCTAAATAGTTAGATATCTAACTAACATTCTAATGTTTGTGTATTCCATAGAATCTGTCTTATGAATTCCGATGAGTAATTTTTATTCTGTTCTCTCATCGAAATCAAATATCAGATTCATTCAGTTTTGAGTTTGACTTTTTGTTACCTGCTTGTGGAAATTGGCTATTTTTATTAATTTATTCTGGGGTTAAGTACTCGAGCGCAGAGTGCACTTAGGAGAACGCAAATCCCTCATCGCAAGGCAGAACAGAACTGCGATCTCGATATGTCCGCCTCTATTTGACTTGTGGATCCGCCGTGAGAGTCTCCCGATATTCTGGTATTAGGTTCATAATCAGATGTTTTGTGCGAGAGTGAGAGAATAAAAGGACAATTAAAAGATGCTAAAACTAATTCTCATGGAACACTTTATCTAATTTCGATACTTTTGCCGCATTAAACTTCGTAATGTGTGCAGGTCCTAGTGTATGAACGCAACAGCAAACCCCAGCCACAAAGAGATCGGCTTCGCTCAGAGTGTTTCTAAGGATACTATGCTGTAGAAATCTTTAAAACAGGTGAGCATGCAAAGTTGCAGGATTTTTGTCAATATTTTCTATGATTGATGGATGACAGCCAAAGAACATTTTAGCTATATCACGTTTTATGAAAATACTACATATTGTATTTTTGTTCGTCCAATATCATATCCAAAAAAACGTGTTAGGGACGGGAAGTTATAGATTATTGATAGGAGTATCTACATTGCTCTACTTAAAACAATATATGTAAAAACATATTCATTCTGAATCTCACGCATCGAATGATTCGTCTATTAGAGATTGCCGCATAACTAAATTAGTCTTACATCTATCACTTGATCATTCATATCATGTCATAAGGCTTATGACAACTACCGCAAAATCAAAGTGCGTACAATATATAATACCTTATTAGCTGTACCAGTAAGACTTAACGGTTTCTTTACTGATTTACTTAACATCACATTTCCTATTATTATTCTTTCATGATAGAGAAATCTTTTATAAAATGAAAATTACGTGTGATAATGTAATCTGTAATTGACTTTGTGGCAAATAATTCAAATATACCACGAACATGAAATGGAGACATAGATCTTCTCATTAGAAAAATCTATGAAAAAACAAAAAATATACAATATTGAATATATCAAACGAATATAAAGAGAGAGACATACAAAATCAACAAGCGATAGACCAAATATATATTGTCTTTTAAAACCTTTGTATTACACCATATGTCTTATCTACATTTTCTCATGTTTCTTGATGATGTATTCTTAATTAAGCTATTTATTTCTAGTTATCAAATACCCCTTATACGTAAAAGAAGGAGACAAAATAAGCAAAGAACAAAATATTAAACCTCGACATTGCCCCATACATAGCAATGCACCAACAGCTTAGGTTGATATAACTTATATTTATAGACCCAAGTAACTAACAAATGATAACTTCACCTTCATGTAGGCAGCATGATAGTTTGCTGTCAAAAATTGATTTGCTATTGCTTTGAATACGTAGCTTTTGCATCGTATGACGCAACTTAGTTAAGTGTTTAATGGTTATTATGTTATCTCTATTGTTTTCTACTTATTGTTGTGCGCCTATTTGTTATTGCAATAGGTAAATTTACCATTATCATATGATATTTACCAATTAGGCTCCCTGAAGAATACGTATATACACTTTGCATGAATTTTATAACAGTTTGTCTCAATATGTCTCCTGGTCTGTAACCTATTTTATGAGTAGCGTGGTTTATATCTATTCGTGGTCCGTGGATCCTCTGCGTATTTGTAAGATGAGAAATTAATCTCCTTTATAGATTGTCTTATACAGCTATGCTTTCTGTAAGGCACAGAATCGATGCCTTCAGCCCAAAGGTCCACTATTTCAATGATTATCACCCTTAATCAATTATATATTTATTGTAGCTCGAGACTGAAAACTTTTTAGCACATTTCTGGCTTACTACAAAGTTTCTTGTAATTATTCTGTCATATAGGGCTGCTGTCACTGTGCCTATATGTTGAATACCTTAAATACATAAAATAGTTATATTGTTTTTCTCCGTTTAAGTCTGTTTCTTCTTCGCATAGCTCACCGCCAGTCGATCGGCTCCGGCCTCCTCTCTCGGTGAAGGGCTAAGTTTAAGTAAAGTGAACTTTCCATTCAAGGATGGTGCAAATAGGAGCTATGCAAGAGATTGGTGCAAAATATATAAAATCAAAGACTTTCGCAATCAAATCAGATGAGAAATGGACATTCTTTCTTTCGTATTTCCTTGGCTTACCATTCCTTGAACCATTTGGTGGCGGAGCTCAGGACTTTGCAATGGGACGCCAGTCGAAAAGGTTGTGAAACATCTGAGCCTCCATCTAATCAGACACCGAAGCCGGTGGCCGATCGATTAACTCTTCTACACTATATATATCATGCGAATTAGGGTTAGGAGCTTTAGATTTCGATTTTTAGGATCCGAGGTCGTGTTGTACTGGTGAAATTCGGAACTTCGAGTTTGTGAGTCTGCTATGCCATTTTAGTTTCTTCCAGACCGGACGTGAGTGAGAAGAGGCGGTCCGGTTCACCAAAGAGGATGCCGGAACCGATCGCCGAATTGAGGCCCGCCAGCGGTGAGCTATGCGAAGAAAAAAAGCTGATCAACTTTGATTTTTAAACGTAAAATGACCATTTTGCCCTCCTGAATAAAAAATTTAAAAAGTTTAAGTTTTTTCGGCTAATTTCCAGCGGTGATTTGGCCAGGAGGACCAAATCTGCTAAAAGAAAGCATAGTTAAAAGGACTAAATTGTTAGTTTTAAATGTCACGGATCGAAATTAACACGCCTCATATAAGTCATAGGACCAAAGTGTAATTTTCTCATCCATGTAAATTATGTTTACTTTGAATCAAATAGAACTTTTTCTATATTTAATTAATGCTTTTGTTTTTTTAGCAATTAGAAGGAATTGAGGTCTTTAATATGTAAATTTAACTTTAATTTTATAGACTATTTAAACTCTTTTAACAGCCTTTTTTAGGAATTTTTTTATAAAAAAAATATATGTGAATATTTGAGTTGATTTCTTGTATAGTTGTATCTCTTCTGTCTTCACATGAGATTAGAGATGAGAGAGATATATATATATTCTTTTAGAGCTCTAATTTTAGAACCAACGCTGATGATGGAGGATTTGGGTCCAAAGTTAATTGGGCCGAGGGATTCGAAGTCTAGGAATTAGTTAAGTTCAGAGAGTGATTGGACTATTGGAGCTTGTGGGCGTTATGGGGATCAAATTAGGACATAAGTTAAGGGGTTGGAGTACAACGACTTGAGAGATGGGGTTCGAAGTGGGACAAGGCATAGAGCTTAGGGGGTTGTGGTGAAAATGCTAGAGAAATGTGGTTTAAAGTGGGAAAAGGCAGACAAGTTAAGAAGTTAGGATGTAATATTGAGAGGATGGGATATAAAATGTGATGGGGTCTAGAATTGAGGACTATGTAAATATTTTGAAGTCAAAGTAGGACAAGGTTAGAATATGGAAATCATGACTTAAAGGATGGCAAGGCTACCACGGGGCAGCTACATGGCAGCCACACAAACGCCATTAGGCAACTGGTAGATGAGACTTACAAGGTGCGTTAGCGCACCCCACACCATGTGAACTCATGGTTGGCTCCGGGATGATTGTGATACTTGCCCAATACGGGAGATACAGGGTACCTCAACTTCCTAGGAAATTTGGGGGTTCCAACGGCTCCCCATCCTATAATTCATTTATTTGTTTTGTATGTTTCTAAGCAACAAAAAAGGGGGCATGTATGTCATCACCAAGAACAGTGCCAAAAACTAAATATTTTTCTCAAAAATACCAAAAAAAAAAAAAAAATCACATGTTACCATGTCCCATTTCATATGTATTTTCCATGTTCTACAGATCACATTTCCACTAGAATAAAAACATCATTTAGCAGCGGTTATTTTATTTTTTTAGTGGCAATTATTCATTTGTGGCTAAATAGTGTGCGTGAAGGAAGTAGTGGCAGTTCTTTACCACCATGCATTTAGCCAGAAGTTCCAGAACTGCTGCTAATAATAGGCTACTTCTATTTTGCTATTAGAAGCGGTTATGTAACCGCCGCTAAATATGTTAATTTATTTAATTCATTAAATAATAATGGTGGTTATAATAAAGTTAAAGCTAAAATGCTTTCAAATTCTAGTGCTATTAGTAGGAATTTAACAGAAGCTAAATATTTTTGTTTATAGCAAAATCAATAACTTTATCGACTCCTATATATTCAAAAGTGTTTTGTGGAAAATTGATCAAGACTTATCCATACATAATCACTTCAAGAATTAAGAAAAAATTTACCTTTTGTCTATTAAATATGAAGGTTCCTCTATGGCAAGGCAACTACCAAACTTTAGTGTACAAGATCTGCAAAGAAAAGGAAAGAATAACATCAAAACTGTGTCCATTAATGAAAACTGAGAATAGTATTAAGTGGTATGTATAATAGTAGTAGCAGATACAGAAAGAAAGAATATGAATAATACAGATCCGCAGGTGAATGTTTATAGCAAATGATGAAACTAATTTATCCCCTATGCTTTATTGCTAAAAGCCTGTCCTTTGTTTGATTTTTTTATTTTATTTATTTATTTATTTATTTATTTACATGCTCTTGCTTGCAGATTCTAGTGTGGCTTCTGTAACTATTGTTTTCTCTTATTTCTATAGCTAGGAAGATATTTCTCTAGGTCTGTACTTCTCTATGTTTCCTTGATACACATCTGGTTATAAGGCACATCAATTGCTAGGTTAGATTTGGGATTTGTGGGAAACTGGGAATTATAATCTGATTACCCAGCTTAAGTTTTGAAGCCACTCAAGAGTCAGTCTACAGCCGCAAACAAATATGCTGCAATTTTCCAGCTGCAATTTCCATTTTATGATAAGTGTTTCAACACATCCAACCCCCAGAAATTGCCCCTGGTTCTCAGAGTTGCAGCACTAAGTTTAAACTGCAGGTCGGTTCCTTATTCTACCCCATGGGAGTCCACCAAGTTAGGTGGACCTCCTTGTTCCTCCACTCCAAAGTTAGTGCAGTAGACCAGCTTGCTGAAGATTACATAATCTTCTAAACAAGATTCTCAGTCAACTACAAATAAATGTGAACACTAGTTTTTTTTTTCTTGGATAGGGTTTAGGTTTGCAGACATTGTATTCAACAGTACAAAATGGAAGGAAAGGAAGTCTTCAATTACCAAATAAACAGATAATTGAATCAACAACAATAACAAGTAACAAGTAACTAATTACTAAAAAATGGTTTAATGAATTAGTGTTTGCTTTATTACCTGGAGTAATGGAACTAGAAGACCAATTACTGGAGCCGAACGGAGATGGGAGAAACTGGAGTCGCTACTGCCTTCTGCCGGAGAGGGAATTCCACCGGAGTACGGAGACCGGAATAAGTAGAACCACCGGAGGGGGGAATTCCACACCGGTGGAGATGGCCGAGTACGGAGGGAGAAGATAGAACCGCCGAATACGGAGAGCGATACTGTCGCAGACGCGGTGGGCGGTGGGCGGTGGTCGTCTCTAAGCGAGGGGAGAAGCGGGGAAGTGTTTCGATGGAATGCAAGTGGTAGCTAGGGTTCTGAGCGATGGAATGCAATCTATTGCCAATATTAGCGACGGCATCTATTATCCATCGTTCCAATCCATCAATACATGACAGGCAATGGAGTTAGTATTGGTTCAAAGAAGTAGAATCAATCACCTCTACCAAAAAAAAAAAAAAGAATCAATCACATTTCTTTTCTTCAAATTTACACATTGCATTAATTAAGAAAAAAAACAAATAAACAAACAAACAAATTAATGACATATATTTATTAATTTATTAATAAATTAAATGTCAATAATTCAATATTGTATGACAAATTGGGGTATAAATATATACTGACAGTAAATAATAAATATATACTTCATACATTGACAGTAAAATATTGGCAAATATACGCTGGCAGTAAATAATTAAATATATGCTTCATACACTGAAAAATTTACACTGTAAAAATCATACACTGAATGACTAAATACTAATTAAATTAAACTTGGTAGGGAATACCCCGACCGACATGCCTCGAGCCCCGTTCTTCCTTGTTTTGCAGGTTACAGGTCGGGGTTTACGCTGAAGAATCCGGTCGGGACTTGACCGGAAGAGCCCGATCAATAGTGTCGACCACCGAGCGGTAGCCCTTTGGCGCAAGAGCTGACTAAAGACACGTGGCAGCCCTAGGCGATGACAGACGGGCACCCGGGGATGACACGTGGTGGTTACGTGGGAAGCATGCCGACCAGCCGGATTCTTGTCTCAGGCTCCGCGGCTATAAATACCCTCCGACACCACAGTGTAGGGGACTTTTGGACGATCAATAGGTTGTATCAGAGACTCCCGACCGCATCCAGTCGGTACTCGTTGCAACCAAGTAGATTGTACTTTAGGGACTTTACCGGGTTAATAAAAGTTTTACTTGCTTTATTTGATCTGGTCTATTTTATTGATAGTAAGTACGTGGTATTTACGTTATCAATTGGCGCGTCTGTGGGGACCGAGCAAGGAAGCTACGTCAACCGAGCTCGAGACCTTTCTTTACAACATCAGTACGATGTTCCCATTCATGCAAGATCTCAACGACTACGACCAAGGTGACGCGGCTAGCGACAAACCAAGGTCAGAGCATGGATCTTAACCTGAACCTTTCACCACCACATCCGCCGATGCACCAAGCAGCTCATTACCCGGTGCAGTATCTTCAACCGACATATCCACCAGCTGCTCAACCGGGTTTTTCACTTCCTGGTCAGTTCCCAATGGGCCGTCAACCGGGAATTCCGCCTCCTGCTCAGTTCCCAATAGCCGGTCAACCGGGTCTTTCCACCTCCCGGGCAATATCCGTACCCGACCCCGCCATACGGGTATTGGCCCGGCCGCGTCTACTATCCGTCCCCAGCCGGATATCCTCAGTATATGCCCGCGTACACGGCTCAGCCGCCGCCCTCCAGTATTCCGGACCGCCATGTAGAGCCGGAGCATCAGCCCACTTCCCGGGCTAGCGTCGGCTCGTTCGCGGTTGGGGTCGGGGGGTGCTGATGCGATGGAGGTACCACGGCGGACCCCCCAAGAAGCAGCACAAAGGCCTGTTCAGCCGGCCGATCCCGAGCAGACGGAGCGGGAAACCGCCTTTGACAGACTCCGACCGGCAATGCGACAACGTTGGGACCGGGTTCAAGCCGGCCGGTCCCGGATGAACCCATGCCAGATGTAAGTCAGGAGGCATCATCTGGGCACAGTGGGTCAAGAACCCACGGCGGAGCGCGCTCGGGAAGCTGGTCAGGCGCAGTTGGCTGAGCTTAATGAAACGCGGGGATTACTTTATAATCTCCAGGCGGAATTTGCTCAGTTCCGGAATGACACCCGGTCAGGCCCCCGGTTGATCACTCAACATTTTTGAGGACACCCTTTCACGGGGAGATAATGGCGCAGCCATATCCGCTAGACCTAAAGGTTCCCGGGGGAGAGAAGCTACGATGGAAAGACGGACCCTGAGGTCCATGTCAACGATTTTTACGGCAACATGATATTTCAAGGGCGTGTCAGACGCTGTCATGTGCCGTGCTTTTATTCAACGCTCACCGGTCGGGCGGCGAGTGGTTCCGGACTTTACAGCCGGGGTCAATCGCGAATTTCGCAGCCCTGTCTACGCAGTTCGTGAGGAAATTTATTACCTCCAGGGTGGTCAAAAAGCCCTACATGTACCTGGAGAAGGCAAGGCAGTGGAGGGAGAAAGTTGACCGATTTCTTGGTCAAGTGGAAGGCAGCTGTCCTAGAGGTAGAGCCTATGGACGATCTCACCGCAGTTCATATGCTCCATATCGCTCTTCGAGCCGGTACCTCTACCAGGATTTATTCCTCCATCCCCCCAGCCACATACGAAGAGGCCCTCCGAAGGGTCACAGATTATGCCAATGCGGGTGAAGCCAACGCGGTCAAGCGTTCGCAAGAGGTCGGGAGTTCGTCCCGTAAACCGGCCGGCGGGCGGATCATCGATCGGGTGATGATCATCCCCGATCCCGCACCAGGCCTGGTGAGTTTACGGCGCTGAACCGATCCGCCGCAGAACCCATGCAGTACGCCCAGTCCTGCAATCTATCAAGCTCCCCATTCCGGCACGATGGGTCCAGACAAGACGAAGCATTGTGCTACCATCGTTGTGCCGGCCATGACACTGAAGAGTGTACCCACTTGAACAATTGCTGGAAGACTTGCTCAGCCTTGGCAAGTTAGACAAGTGTGTGGGAAGAGGGAAGAGGCAAGAAAAACACCGATCGGAGGACAATCGTCGCTCTCACCACCGTTCCGATCGATCTGATCGGGAGGAACGCTCCGATCGGCGGGGTCAAAGAAGAGATGAAAGGGACGACCGCAGAGACCCTGACCCCCATCAAGCAGCGACCGGCAGGAAAGCCGACGATCCACGTAATTTTTGGTGGATTGGATGACGCTTCCCGACCGAGGGAATTGCCCGGTCGCGATGTGGATTCCCGAGACACCGGGAACGACAAAAGATGGAGCCCATAACCTTCACCCTGGAGGATCAACCGAGCAGTGGTGACCACGGCATGGAGGCACTCGTGGTCACCATCGACGTCAAGGGCACCGACGTCAAGAGGGTTATGGTGGACACGGGGAGTAGTGTCAACGTCCTTTATTTGGACGTATTTGAGAAGTTAAAGTTGGACAAGCGTGAACTGACTCCGGTCGGCGTCCCCTTGTCCGGATTTTACCGGGCTCTTATTTACCCCGAGGAAAAATAACACTCCCCGTAGAGATCGGCACTTCTCCGAAGTCGATCAAAACGGAGCTTGAGTTCGTTGTGGTCAACCTCCATTGCGTCCACAACATCATTTTTAGGGACCCGCCCATCATGAAGATAGGTGGGATAATTTCCATGCCCCATCTTTGCATGAAGTTTCCCTCCCCGAACGGGGTCGGCGTGGTCCGTGGCGATGTCCAATCCGCCGAAATGTTACACCCGAGCGGTCAATAGACGTGATACTGGCACGTCTTCCCGGGTGAAAACCATAAGTGAAGGAGGCCTCGCCAGCCGCAAGGAACAAACCTGAGCCCTCCGAAGAAATTGAGGAAGTTCCCCTGTCCGAGGACGACCGGACATGAAGATAAAGATTGGTCGGCTCTCACCCCTGAGCTACGAGCGGAAGTGTTAGCGATTCTCCGAGAGTTCGCTGATATATTTGCATGGGGCCCGAAGATATGCCTGGATTGACCCGGAACGGTTGATTTTGCCGCAGATTAGGGCCGTCGATCCCGCAGCAAAGCCGGTCGCTGCAAAAGACCAGGCATCTTTCATCCGATCGCCGAGATTCGTTCGCGAGGAGGTCAAGAAAATGGCGGCGATCGATCACATCCGACCAGTAATCTACCCCGAGTGGGTGGCGAACATTGTTTTGGTTCCAAGCCACCGACGTGGAGGATGTGCATTGACTTCACGGATTTGAACAAGGCCTGCCCTCTCGACCCGTACCCGTTGCCGAGCATCCACCAGATGGTCGATGAGACAGCAGGAGCAGAGCTGATGAGCTCATGGATGCATTCAAAGGCTATCACCAGATTATGATACACCATGAAGATGAAAGCAAGACAGCCTTCGTCACCCCAGTCGGGTTGTATTGTTACCGAGTGATGCCGTTCGGCCTCCGCAATGCAGGAGCAACCTACCAGAGAATGGTCAAATATGCTCTTTGCCGATCTCTTAGGCCGAACGATGGAAGCTTACATTGATGACATGCTGGTCAAGAGTCGGGACCGATCCGACCATACTCGGGACATTCGAGAGTGCTTCCAGATCATGAGGAAGTACCAGCTACGGTTGAACCCGACCAAATGTACATTTGCGGTTCAGACCGGGAAATTCCTTGCCTACATGATGACCAAGCGAGGAATCGAGCCCAACCCGGCCAAGGTCAAGGCTATACTGGACATGCAACACCTTCTACCGTTCGGGAAGTCTAGCAGTTGACCGGTCGGTTGGCAGCGCTCAGCCGTTCCTCTCCAAATTAGTCGAGCGCGCTTTACCTTTCTTCAAGGTATTGCGTAAAGTGAATGGATTCGTCTGGACGAAGAGTGCCAAGCGGCATTTGATGAGCTGAAAGAGTACCTGATGTCCCCGATCGTGCTCTCAAAGCCCGAGCTCGGAGAAGAGTTAGACGTG
>VALG01009004.1:6556-18847 GCA_009835305.1 Ipomoea purpurea | reverse complement strand
GTTATTAGAGAATTAAAAATATGACGTTAGATTAATTATTTTTTGAGTTAATTTCAGATTTAGTCATTTTTTTAATGCAGATTTAGTCATTTAACTATCACTAAATTTGCAATTTTAGTCATTGACTTTTTTATCTTCCAAATTTAATTATTGGGTATTAAATCATTTTCAATTGTAATCTATTATAAGTTTTTCTATGTGTGAAGTTTTAAAATTGAGATAATTGCTAGAATAAGAAAATTAGGGTTTTGTTTCTCGATTGTGAAAAACAAATTGGCACAATGGTCATGACTTTTCAATTTTATCCTAAATGTTAACGATTCACACAATATAAAGTTACATTAATGGTGAATTTTAAATTAGAAAATAATTTTTCTTTTTATGTTTAGACGACCACAAGGTGTCCCTGAGTTAGGCGCGCCCCTCAGAACTGTAGGAAGCAAAGACATACTCCTCTACATTTTTAAAAAGCTACTTCACTACAATCAGTGATAAATACTCCATAGAATATAATAATTATGACAATTGAAAAAATGATTATATATACTAATAATTTATAAATTTGGATAGAGTGATCTATAAAACCAGAATCATATTAGACTTAAAATTGCAAATTTATTAGCTCTTAAAAATGTCAATGGACAAAAATTAGAAAGTTATAAGTTATATAAGTGACCTACAAACACAACAATCTGCATTATAACAAAGTCCTATAACAAAGGATGAATACTAAAACATCTTGGAACTTCAAATCTCACTAAAGCAAAATAATAATTAAACTCTAACGCTCTCATTTATGATTCTCTACTAATCAATCACAGTATATTCTTTTCTAAATATTATCACATATATTTTTAGCTAACATATAAGGAATAGTATAGATTGTTTTTCTCATACAAATAGCAGCACAAAAAGTAGCAATTTAATGTGCCTTATCGTATTTTTAATAAATTAAGTAGGTTATAAATTTTTATATAAGAAATTAAGCCGCATAAATTAGTATATAAGGAGGGATTTAAATATCTAATAATACATATAGCAGTTAATAATAATAATTTAATAATAATAATAATAATAATAATAATAATGATTGCTGTAAAAATAGTAATGTGATAAGCAATGCATAAGGTATTAGTAAGACATCAATAATTAATAACATTGTTCATAGAACTCTAGGAAATAAATAATTTAATAGAACAAAAATAATCTAACGAAGTTGCAGATCTGCCTGCAGGAATTTACGACTATAAGCATTAAGCGATACAGTACAAAATAGATAATAAGGCATAAGGTAAAGTAACAATAGTGGTGAAGTGATAACAATAACAGAATTAAATAGCCTGAAGAGTCTCAGAACCAAATTCACCGGATTAATATAGCATATATAGACTAGCTCTATCTCACCATGTAATCCTATAATATAACATGACAAGTAAACCTCCTTGATGCCAAAATTAATGCCTCGTGTCAATGAGTTGGTGAAAATAACAATTTCCTGGAGGATGGTAGATACTATGAACCCATATGCTAAAAATATATATTTTCCCCCGATTTTGCATCTTTATGGTAAGTAAGGATCTGCTCTCGTTACTTGTATGCCTTGCCACGTCTCGTGGGAGATTTAATTATACCAGCGTTGATATTATGTAAGAACAATGATTCACACTTTTTCACCGGTCCTTGTGGTTGAAGGCCAAATCTCGCGGCTGGCTGTATATGGTTATAAAGTGTTTTTGGTTGGTTGTCTTTGTCCTCAGTGTAGTCTGAGTCCGGCATTAATTCTTCCATACTCGCCGTGGCAGGGTGGTCGGTTGACATTCTTGCGTCTATCACGCGAAATTAGATGATGATTCTCGAAATGGTCCTCCGGCTATCGGTCTTTTTCTGGCAGAGGAGTTGATTGATTTTGCTCCTAAACTTGCCAAGTGCTCGCCGCTCGCGCTCTCGCACCACCGCCTAAATGTGTACTCTAAGGAAAGCATCCCACACCGCTCCATTCCGTGCTCCTCCGCACTAATTATAATTAATGGTGAAAATATGGTTACGCCATATTGTTGTCCTGTTAGATATTTTATCGGGTGTTATAAGGTCGAGGGTGTAATAAATAAGTGACAATGTAGAAGTTCATTAAAAAATGCGCTAATTACAGATGTATTTCACTACAAATAAAATTTGTCACACTTATGTGATCTGCGGTGATTCTCTTAAGTTTGGCAGGATGCTGGACTAATTCTATTTCTATACATGGACGTTGCAAATTTACATACTGCCACACCATATGCCATAAATCTACAATCATAACATATGTGTGGTGCGCTTTGTTAATTTTTTTTTTTTAATTTCCTTAAATTATGAGGACAATGATTTTGAATGTATATCTACATCTTACTTTCTATTATTAAATATAAGCAAATAAACTTATCTTGGATAGTTTAATAAAATCGTAGAAAAAATTTTATAATTTATAAAATAAAAATAAGTAAATGATACTCATTAATATATAGATGTAAACTCCTAATTATTTAGGGAGAGAAAACATTAAATATGAATTGTAAAAACTTCTCGGTCAGCGCAATGTTAGAATAAATATACACTATACTATGCTCCACTTTTGACTATAAGCAAGATTTCTAACACTATATTTATCATATCTTCAGAATATAGAGCAAGAAAGCCTAAAATTCTTCTCGAATTTTTTAAGGTATATATGTGAAAAAGGAAGTACTCTATAATTTTTTGTTTCGATAAAATTTCGAGTAAGAAACAACAGACAACTGGACCTAAAATTCTTTCTCATTACCATTATTACTATCTAGCGATATAGATTATTATGTAATAATTAAACTTTTTAACACACAACTGAAATAGAACAAGTATCTCATAACATCCATAGTCGATTAGTCCTTTCTGTATGTACTCTACCAGGCTTGCTATGTGTTTCTCAGGTATTCCCAGAGCAATGACCGTTCTCTTTTTCTTAATTTTTTTAAACTCATCTATTGTCTACATTTTTTAGGTATCATCTTGAAGTGTTTCACATAACTATAAGTGCCTCGTGTGCCATTGTGTTAGCCTGTTGATCTAAAATTTATCTCCTAATTTAAATTTTCTCATTGTAGTGCCTATGTGTTTTTACTCCATTTCATTTCTATAACACCTCGTCCTGTCTCAGTTTAACATCAAAACTTTAGTATCTGGATGTAAATGACCGCTTATAAGGGGGACAATTAACAATATTCTCGTGGTGCAGTATTCTCAAAGTATGATGCTCTCAAGAGAGAGAACCCTCACTTCTCTTACTTCTTTGTGAAATCTTGCCATACTTAATATTTGTAAAAGTCTCGATATGGAAGCAGTGAGATCAATTTGATCGTGTAATATATTGGAGTCCTTATCGGAGGGTGGAAGTCTCCACTATTCTGTAGTGGTAACAATAAATACTCGCTCTGATGCTATATATAATATATTGATGGAAAAATGAGTTCAACATAGTAGTTCTACCACACCCTACACTAGTCATATATGTCTTAGAAGATGTCGATATTCTTTGTATGGTTTCTGTTATATGCACAAAATATATAACAGACGCGAAATGACTTTATGAAGATACTCAATATTTTTCTCCAGTTTGACTTCAATTCATCAACTATCAAACTCTAATTTCACTATGAACTGTAATTTTATATATTGTTTGCAAATCGACTAAAAAAACTTATTTGTTGATAAATGGATAGACAGATGAAGGACAAGTTAACGATATGACAATTAATCTTATAATAATAAACAAGGTAAATCTTTTATAGCTAACATTTAGGATGTAGTAGAATATTCAGAGATTAAATTTTTTCTTTTTTTTCTGTAGTTCTCAGAATTACGCTTAACAATAATAAACATTCATTAATATTTCTATATGGCTCATTATATTAAAGTATAATGTCGCACTCAAGTTAATAATTCTTATATCTCATCTTTTTGATAAGATATTACTTTATATTCAACTCAATTTGGGTTCATTATATATATATTGGTGAAGGTTCTTACACTTGATCTAACTTACACTGTTTTTGACAATATGTGATCTCAAATGATTTTCGCGGATGCTGCATATGAGCATACAGCTCAATAGAAAAATCCTAATTGCACAGAGCACTTCTTGACATAGCGCTATGGAGGTTTGGGAACGTGCATAGCTGAGCCATACCATTTTAAACTATATTTATACGTAGTGCTAAAATGAAGAGTCCAATTACAATCTTTTCTACATACTTAATAGAGGTAAGTTGTCGGCTAATTTCGATCGTAAGTTTTTTTGGTTAATTATTATTTTTAGTATTTTTATTCTTCTTGTCAATGAAATACATTTTGACATCAATTATTCTCTGTAAATAGTTTGACTGTATAAATCTCAAAGAAAGCCTATAATTATACACGGCTCCTCAATTCTGTCGTTCATTCTGAACTCAATATCAATTCTGTGTCTCAAGACATATTGGGATAGTGTGATTCTAACCAAACAGTTCCAATAGAATTAACCATATTAGACCACATAGTCATGGTATTGCATTGCTAATTTATAGGTAATATAAAAATAATACTACAAATAGATTCTTCAAAAATAGATTAGTTGAGTTTTTCTTGATATCACTACCAACAAGTTGGAATGGAAATATATCGAAAAAAGTTCAAATTTAATCAGTTATTATCTAACAGTAAGAATTCGATCCAATAACGTTTGCCATGACGCTATATCGCACAGTGAGATTGGAATATTAACCTACAACCACAAACTGAATAATCTAACGCTAACTTATATTTTGTCAGAAAATAGTTCCAACGTGTCGATTAATTTTCAATGTTGGTTATACTTTCCAGGTACAATTTTCAGGATCCGAAATAACATTCTTAGACTTGGACCGTTATTTCCGAAAAATAAAAATCTGGTTATTGAGCGCACAGAGGAGTTACCACTTCGCAGATTTATCATCACGACATCCGGAAACGTATCCTTAAATTTTTCTAGGCATCATGGGGTACAGAATACATTGTGAGATTCGCACAGACATAACATCATCCTCAGCATTATTTGAAGCCTAGAAATTTACTTTAGCCGTCCGAGGAACATCTTTTGAAAACGAATATCTCTTGAATGTTCTTGGTGTCAAGTGCATTTACCCTTAGACCTAATACACGTAGCGGACTAATGCATTTCAAATTGCGCTAGACTACACATTGCTTAAGATAATCTTTTTCATATTTTATCAATATAGCTTAAAATTAGAGGTCGTTTTAAAGAGAATAAAAATGGATAAGGCTATTCAATTAAAAAAAAAAAAAAAAAAAAAAAAAAAAAAAAGGCTAGCTGCACTTGTAATTTGAAAAACAAAAATGTTGAGGAGGGAGGAGTGGAAGGGGGTAGTTGATCCCGGTTCCCTCGACCACTACTCCCAGGATTATGCTATTCTATATATCTTATCATATAAATCTAAATAATATTAGCACGATATAAAATATTTTACTATCTTATTAACATAACCATTTATGAACTAACTACAGTCTACATACATACATACATATATATATATATACATACATACATACATATATACATACATACATACATACATACATAATATATATATATATATATATATATATGTGTGTGTGTGTGTGTGGTGTGTGTGTGTGTGTGTGTGTGTGTGTGTGTGTGTGTGTGTGTGTGTGTGTGGGGGGGGGTCAAGTTCTATGTGACAATGCTCTCCTATTTGACTGTTGCTGCCACTCACCACACTACTGAAAATTCTGAAATTTCGACCAACCTGAAAAATTTTTTTTTGTTTTTCATCTTAAATCAAAGTCGAAAGTCTTGTTCGACCATTTTGGTATCCTTGAAAAAACCCTTTGTTGCCTAATTCCGACCACTTTTTTGTATCAAATTGATTTAAAGATCACTTTCAGGTGATCGGAATTATTCATATTTCTAGTTAGTCCAATTAGGTGTGATACGGTGTTGGGTGCATTTTTATCATGTGTGGTACATTTTCGGAACATTGTGTGGTGCATTTTTGCATACTTAATGAATTTGAACTTAGCTTGCCGCACGGGTAGGTACTGCATTTGAATCGGGTGTGTATATATATAATATATACTATATATTATATATATACTTATAATATATATATTATATTATTATATATACCCAGGCTATAATTCATTATAAAACCATAAACAAAAGGACCGTCCTTTTTTTAATTTGGATTATATTTTTTGTAACACATGTGGAAGCTAGCATTGGAAGATTGTTAAAAGAAGTAATTGAAGCTAGCGCAGGGAGATGCTGCAAATAAATAAAATGCGGAAAGAGGAAAAAGCGTAAAGTGATGCCTATTCATTCTAAGCAGGATAGGATGAATATTGAGAATAAAATTATATATATATTTCCACTAGCTGCTAAGCACTTTTTCCAAATTACTTGTAGGTCCAAAGAATATCATTTTGTCAGCTTATGCTTTTGTGTTTCCTTCTGGTGAATATGGGGATGGGAATTAAAAATAGTAGGTTGTATTTGTGGATCAATCAGATCGTGTCATTTGGTCCCGGCCGGCCTGGACGATCCAAATATCAATGATTCTTATTTATCAAACAGTTTTTAATGAAATGAAAAATATATATTATGGTTAGGTGTGTGTGTGTGATGTACGTTCTAGAAAGAGGAATATGTATTCATCCAATTGCACGCATTCCCTACATCAATTCCGATTTCTTTAAGTCATCTCTAAATGGAATTGATTGGGTGGATACACATATATGGTTCAGTTCATTCAAATTCGTTTAGGCCCATTTCCTGCATTTAGTAATTTTTTGCGTAGGCAATATGCAAATCTTATTAACGCAACGATTAGATCGCAGAATATATATATATATATATATATATATATATATATATATATATATATATATATATATAGAGGAAGGTTCAGGTGCGGCAGTGCACTTAGGTGCGGCGGTGCGGTTAATTGTAGGCCATTAGATTAGATAAATCCAACGAATCACATTCATTCAGGCTTTTCCGATATTTTCGCGTGCGTTCTCACAGTACGCGAACTGCAAGGTTAAAGTCGTCATTGGGCACCAGAATATATCAAATCATAGTGTTGTGTGTTTTATGTTTGTTATTGGTGCATTATTAATCTTACTGTGGTGTATTTGAGAATTCGTGTTGGTGTCTTCCTGAGCGATCAGTGCGACCACACTAGTAGTTATACAAATATACACCATCCATGTTAGAAAATGCACACCAAAAAAACATGCACAAATTAGATATGCATCACCAGAACGCACCACTAGGTATGACTAAAAGCATCACACAGTGTTCAGAATACACCATTGGGGTGGTGAGTTATATGGTGTATTTTTTTGGGTGTGCTGTGTGTTTTTTGGTGTATTTCTGCATTTCATTGTGGTGTTTTTTCCTAACACTATTGGTGTCTTTTGTTAACACTGTTGGTGTATACTGACAAGCGACCGATATAAATAACCACTACAATTACCATAACACCCCCCACTTACCAGGACGCGCTTAAATCTTTAAATCTTCAGAAATTAGCCGCTGCCGTTAGATTAAGCAAAATGGACGATGCTGATATGACCGCACCGCCGCACCTAAAGCTACTGCCGCATATGAGCCTTATTCTATATATATATATATATATATATATATATATATATAATATATAATATATATATATATATATATATATATATATATATATGTGGATGAGTTCTGGTATGGAGATGCTCCCAGGTAAAAAAAATGGAGTTAGATCTAAACCGTTGATCAAATCTAGATCAACGGTTTAAATCAATGAATTTTTTTTTTAAAAAAAAGTGCGTCCTCAAATGCATCCATCTTCTTCATGTTTTACTCTAAAAATAACAACTCCACTATTTGTTATTATATTGCTATCATTTTTTTTTCTTTTGAATTAGATCATTTTGAACTTGGGAACCAAAACTGAAAAAATTCACTGTGTATTGTTGAATGAAAAAAAAAAAAAAAAAAACTATAAAAATGACGCACCTTAAAAAGAAAAACAATGCAGTGAATGCACCTTAAGAAAGAAAACAATGCAAATTAAGAAAGAAAATCACGCACATAAAGCTTTAGATTGATGCACCTTAAGAAGGAAAACAATGAACCTTAAGAAGGAAAACAACGCACCTAAAATTTTAGGCCGACGCGCCTTAAGTTGCAACAACTAACGCACCTTAAGCACACAAACTACGCACCTTAAGAAGGAAAATCACGCACCTTAAGAAGGAAAACCATGCACTTAAAACTTTAGACTGACCACACTTAAGTTTTCAACTACTGACGCAACTTAAGCACACAACACAAAAACCACGTGCACATTAAGCACAAAAACCACACACCTTAAGAAGGAAAACTACGCACCTTAAGAAGAAATATCACGCACCTTAAGTTTGACCTAGATGCAAAAAGACCAAATTGCCACCGCATTTTTTTTAATCATTGTTAATCATTGCCATTGATTTAGGCAAGATCAATTGCTCTCATCTCACCCCACCTCCAGGTACGGGTGTACCATCCGCATTTGAAACTAATTGTGTGTGTGTGTGTGTGTGTGTGTGTGCGCGCGTGCGTGCGTGGAACCAATCTCAACCTTACATCTGGAAAAAAATATAATAGAACGGACCAATCAGATTTTAAAAAACAATGTTGTGGCATTTTTATAATTATCACCAACTTTACTATGCAAACTTGAATACTAAAATCTACACTTTACATAATTTTCCAGATTTGTACATTTAATATTAATATACGGAGTATTTCACAATTAGTACTAACATTTTTCACATTTAGTATTAAAAGATTGCACTTGCAAAAATGTGAATGCACTGGGAGTTTCAATTTTCGAGTTTATGACTGAGTTTTTTGTTATATTTGATTTAGTTGTTTACTTTATACTGTTTAGGATCTATCATTTTACGGTTTAGATTTAAATTTTAGTTTTTTTATTGATTTTTAAAAATTTATCCAGTTTGCATATTCAGTTGTTACCTATTGCATATTTAAGTGTGTTCAAGTTTGCAAAGTAAAGTTGATAATAATTACAAAAAATACCACCGCATTTAAAAAAAAATATGATCTGATCGTCCGAATTTTACAGATGTAAGGTTGAGATTTTTTCTTAATTTTATCATGGGAGTGATATATATATATATATATATATATATATATATATATATATATATATATATATATATATATATATATATAATATATATATATATTATATATATATATAATAGGGTTAGGTTTCATGTGCGGACAATGCTGTTGTGCGACAGTTTTTAAGGTGTGTTGTTTTCATTTTTAAGGTGCGTCGATATAAAGCTTTAAGTGCGTGATTTTCCTTATATAAATAGGATTCGACCCCATGAGAATCATGTCCCAAGTGAATACTGTGGTCTAATGTTAGACCATTAAAATGAAGATATGCACGTATGTGATATACGCATCCATCTCCTAAAATTAAAGGATATTATTAGTCCACCAGAAACATTCAACTGAAAAAAAAAAAAAAAAAAAAAAAAAAAAGCCAACATTCATTCTACACTATATATGCTTTCAAAACATGTTTCTTCTCAAACATTATGGATGGAAACAAACAAGTATTTTTAATCGCTAATATTAGCACCTACATCAAGAGTAAAAAATAAAATAAAACATTCATAGACAAACAAACCCTGAGAATATAATGCACCACAATTAATAACATAATACACCAAGATTAGAATATTGATGCATTAGCTAGCACTGTAACTCGATGCACAAATACTACATCTACAGGTCACAACCACCACCGCAACGCACAATCACTTTCACACCACCTCAAAATTAAACATCTGCATCCACAATGAAGTGTGCCTAATTAACCTAGTCATGCTCGATCTACAAGAAGTAAGACCTTCAACAATTTGCCTCAACTAATCTAAAAACATAATAAGTAAACATAATAAGTGTGAATGAAAGTTATACCCCTGATTTTATGTTCGTTTTTTCCGTTAAGTTTTTTTGTATATTATGCTATAAAAGTTGTACATTAAAATATTTTGGACAAACATACCCCTACCATTATAACTTCTGTTATCTTTTCCACTATTGTTACCATGCACATGCATCCACCATATATTTTCTTATCTTCTTCATTAATAATAATATATACACATTAAATATTTGAGTTATATGTTAATTATTACATAAATATAAATATCAAGTTTATAGAAATGATTTACAATATTATTATTATTATTATTATTATTTATAATAATTTAAATATTTAAAATCTAAATAAATTTAAAATTTTAATATAATGTATTAATATTAGGCACCTATTTTTTTGCACATCACGCACAAAAAATACTAATGGTATATATATGCATTGAAGGCAAGATCATTTATTCGTGTAGTGCACATGCATTATATTTTATAACGGGCCTACAAATTATAGAAGTGATCCATCCTAACTATATCCAGCAACTCAACACTGGATGTCCATTAACTCTATACTACATGTCCATTAAAATAATAATTCATGTCCATAACAAATTTATACAAATCAAAGCTAAGGACAGTTATACCATGGACCAAAATCCACTTTGCAAGGTGGATCAGCATCTAAAATACACAATTTATATATCAAATGTTTACAATTTACATACTGAATGTTCGCAATTTATATACTAAATATTTATAATTTACTTTTTACAAAATTTTGAACATTCAGTATGTAAATTGTGTATTTTGAACTCGAATCCACCTTGCAAGGTGAACCCAAGTCCACAGAATAATTTGCCCAAATGAAACATGCCTATGAATCTAAAATAGGTTCATTATAATTCAACAGTGGACTCCCCATTAAAACAAGTAGGAATTGTATACCTTGCACCCACGGCGCACATATTTCACTAGTGCGCTCTGTTGCCTACCTAATAAATAACGACGATGTTTTGGTAAGTTTATTGTAGGGAGTTGATCGATAATTGATGTGTATCTTATGATTTATAATAATTTAGTGTGTATTGTAAGGTTTGATAGACGAGAAGGAGAAGGGAGATAATTTATAGTTAAGCATGGTTTATGTTTAATCTATGGAGCGAGATTCTGAATGTTTTCAACGATTATACTTTTGTATTACATGTTAATTTATTGTAGCAATTTTTATTATTAATAAATAATCAATGATAAATTATATGTTTATATCTATGCCGATAACAAGTGATATTATGGTGCCAGCTATGTTATACATTGTAGAGTTTTAGAGAAGTGTTATGTGATAAATGTTAATAGTGGTATTTTTGAAGGTTGGAATTTAAGAGTTAATGGTAGATATCATAGTTGTTACTCATTTCTGTTTATAAAACAGGAAGGGAAGGGGGATGTATCAATTTATATGCTTACAAATATCATGTATCTTACCGTACTCTATGCGCTGTTATTATAAGTAATACCAAATTATGTACATGGTGGTTCAAATTGTTTGTTTCTTTGGCTTAAAAAGAATAATTAATCTGCCAGGACCACAAGGGTGTAGCTAGGGTACGCGGCGAGAACAAGTTTCGAAAAATAACTAGAGACAATCTGCAAACGACTGCGCGGTTTGTATCAAGAGGCCACAATGCAATGCGCCCCTGGTGTATGATGACTGGACGGAGCTCCGTTCGCCCGCCCAAAAGATTGGCCTCGGTATCTTCGAATGATAGAAAACTGTTGGTGAGTAGACCCGCCACCTTAAACGAAATCATTTACTATAGAAGTATAGCGGAAATGATGATATCACACACGCAGTGAAAAGTACAGGAACATCCAAATCTCGAGAGTGCTTACACCTTGTGCGAAAAATTGGACGGATCAGATCGAATCCCTTTGAGAGTAGGAAAAATACGACGTGGGAGGCCTTGATCTCCATAGAGGGTTGACCGGATCCAACTTGTTATATTTGAAAAAGCAAGAGAATTGGGTTGTGAAATCTAAACTTTACAACGTTTACCTACAAGATGAACCCGAGGCTTCGGGTATTGAATAGGTAAGAAAAGGCTGACACCATCATACCAATAAACAAAAACCTCAGTCATAAACTCTAAAATCCGAAACTCTAAGTGGCAATGCGACTTTCGCTAATTTTGCAAGTGCAATTTTTTAACTACTAAATATGCAAAATGTTGATACTAAAATGTTCCACATTATGAAAATGCTACTGTATTTTTTTA
>VALG01009002.1:0-10579 GCA_009835305.1 Ipomoea purpurea | reverse complement strand
ATTAAACTTTACTCCTATTGTTAAAAGTAAATTTATCTACTGCGTAAATACATGAGAAGTTAAAAGCACCTTTGATTTCTATCATATTTCATATAGGGTGACCATCCCAATTTCGATTTGATTCGGTGTATCAACCTATGCTAATGATTTCAGTTCCTATTTATAAGTGAGTATAATGATGAAATTTTTAATTCGAATTTTTTTAAATTTTAAAACTTTATAAGTCTAGACATGTGTCTTAAAATAATTTGAGAAAAGGCTCAAGTGAATTTAAATTTTAAAGAAATATCATTAGGAAATGAGATACTGACCCAAATAATTATAGGGGGGGTGGAGTGTGGGTTGGAGGTTAGATCACAAACCTTACGGACCAAGGGGATTGAGTGATATCTAACTTTTTAGTGGAGAGAATGTGCTGTTATATAATTATATGAAAACTTTTCCGATGATTGACAAATGTAGCGTACATTCGGCGTCCTTTCAAGTATTGGTCATACTTATGTCCCCAACTCTTTGGATCATCGTTATGTTTGAAACCATGTGCACCAAAGTTGCAAAACTACGCCGTTTCGTTTTTTTTTTTTTTTTTTTAAATCCCGTTCAGATTGTCGTTAACGGCGTTGGCTGTTCCCCTTGTCGTATTCAAACAGTATAATATCTCATAATACTCCATACCTATGATATCTACAATTTCATAATTATATATTCCAGAATTACATAAAACTATATATATTATTCCAATTAATTTGATCAACAGTAAATTCAGGAATAATAACTACACATTTCATAATTTCAATTATCATGATATTCATAATTTCACAACTAGACATTCTAATTACATAACTCCATATTCAGAATTCTTAAATTACTTGTTTAACAGAGAACTATATCCATAATTACATAGCTACACATTCATATTTTCAAAACTATATATCATCATTTCAAAACTATATATCCCATAACTTCATAACTATTATACCAAACTTCATAATTATATATTTCAGACTTGCATAACATATATTCATAATTACACGTCGATTAGAGTTTTTTGTAAAAAAAAAAAAAAAAATTATTTGATTGGTGGAGTTAAATGGTGTCAATAAGGTCACCGTTACTCCATCACAGTAAACGGTGTCGTTTTGCATGTGCACACTGTTGCACAACATAATTTGCGCTGCTTGAATATTAACGATCTCCACACAGATGAAATAGAGCATCCTACTTTACTTCACTGTATTTGATATTTTAAGTGACTTAGGTGGTTGGTGCTTAAACTGTACGTTATACTTGAGGTCACTGATTCATATTATTTTTTGTTACATGCTTCATTCTTTTCTTATGTACATAATTTAATCCTTCAGCAATTATCGAACAGGAATTTGGAGATTTAAAATTTCCGCCTTAAGTTGAGAAAATAATATATTAAAGAAAATAAAAAATAGAAATATGTTCATATTTTTTATTATTTCATCGAAACATAGAGAAAAATATATATATAATTGACTTTTTAGACAAGTAAATTCGCATAATCATAAAAAATATGACGGGTAGGCCAAGTAAAATGTTGATATTGCGATTAAAATTTAAGATTTAAATGGAAAATATACATTTTTTATTCTTCCGTTATAGTATAAACTTAAATAGAGTAATTTTAAGTCTCTAAAATTTCTTTCCAATTGTGCTGAAGGATGTAAATTCACGTGTCGCTCTATCAATCCCGATGTTACTTGTACACTTTCTACATAAAATCTAAACAAGTGATAGAAAGTTCTACTCTTTTAGAATACTCATTTTTGTAAAAATATATAGTACGTCGTAGAAGAAGAGTGCATTGGGAACCGCACAACATTCTTCTCCTCCATAACCGAATCCTAACAACGCTCCATACAAACCATTCATCCCCACGCTTTCTCCTCGATCAGAAAGAAACAAACAAAAAGAACCCATTTTTGTTTTTGTTTTTGTTTTTGTTTTGGTTGGTTGATCTCCCTGGATTTGGAGGAAAATGGCTGGGAATGAGTGGATAAACGGGTACCTGGAGGCGATTCTGGACAGCGGCGCGTCGGCGATTGAGGTGGAGAGCAAGCCGGCTGTGATTAACCACCGCGGGGAACAAGGGCATTTCAATCCCACCAAGTACTTTGTGGAGGAGGTGGTTTCCGGCGTGGACGAGACGGACCTTCACCGCACATGGATCAAGGTGGTGGCTACCCGCAACACCATGGAGCGCAGCTCTCGCCTCGGAGAACATGTGCTGGCGAATCTGGCACCTCACCCGCAAGAAGAAACAGGTGCTTTTTCTCACTCATTTCTTCTAATTCACTTCAAATTCCCTTCAATGGATCTCTTATAACGTTTCCGATGTAATAATAGCATGTTTATTTACATTTTACAGTGGTGTTTAGCTCTAAATCTCTTCGTTTCATGCATATGTTTTGAGGTTCCCATAATAATAATAGCATGTTTGAGTTTGATGGGTTTTTCATATGAATGCAAAGTTTTGATCTTTACATGAATTTTTCATATGATTTTCACACAGATACTTTGATTGTAGTGAATTTGCTGCTGTTGTTGTTCTATGTGAAATGGAGTTTTATTTGATTTTCTGGAAACTAAATCTTGGAATTTAGGTGGAACTCTCTATGTAATGCAAACTTTATCAGTTATTCTTTGAAATTATGTATGTATTCTTTGTTTTCAACAGCAGACTAAGAGCTACTTATATTATGGGGAAATTTAAGATTTTAGTCACATATGAATGTTTCTGCAAAAATTAGTTGTTATTTGTTTTTGTTTTTTTAATAATGCAATTATACTTCTTGTTTTGTAGTTGGAATTGGAGGGTTTACAAAGGTTAGCCCATAGGAGATGGGAACGGGAGCAAGGGCGCAAAGATGTGACAGAGGACATGTCTGAAGACTTGTCCGAAGGAGAGAAGGGTGATGCGTTGGGGGAGATGATATCGCTTGACAGTCCGAGGAAGAAGTTCCAGCGAAACTCGTCCAATTTGGAAGTATGGCCGGAGACGGAAAGTAGCAAGGAAAGGAAGCTTTATATTGTTCTTATTAGGTACGTAAATAGTTGCACTCAAATGAAAGAGCTGTGATTTTTCGATTACTGAATTGCTAATCTCCTTGATTAGCTTGCATGGTTTGGTTCGTGGTGAAAATATGGAGCTTGGTCGGGATTCTGATACTGGTGGTCAGGTAACTATAACTCATATTATAACTTCCTCTAAGTCGTTCTTTATCTCTTGACAATGCAATTAATTTGTTCAAATTTTCAGATTAAATATGTTGTGGAACTTGCCAAGGCACTTGCTAAGATGCCCGGTGTATACAGGGTGGATCTGTTCACTCGTCAAGTTTCCTCATCAGAAGTGGACTGGAGTTATGGTGAGCCTGCAGAAATGTTGAATACGGGTCCTGAAGATGGCGATGGCGATGGTGATGGTTTTCTGGGTGAAAGTAGCGGGGCATATATCATAAGAATACCCTTTGGTCCTCGGGATAAGTACCAAAGGAAAGAGCTATTGTGGCCTCACATTCAGGAGTTTGTAGATGGAGCTCTAGCACACATCCTGAATATGTCCAAGACTTTAAGTGAACAAATCGGGGATGGGCAACCCGTTTGGCCATACGTGATCCATGGCCATTATGCTGATGCTGGGGATAGTGCTGCTCTTCTTTCGGGTGCTTTGAATGTTCCGATGGTTCTAACTGGACACTCGCTGGGTAGAAACAAGCTTGAACAGCTCCTGAAGCAGGGGAGGCAATCGAAGGAGGATATTAATTCGACCTATAAGATCATGCGGAGGATAGAGGCAGAAGAGCTTTCACTCGATGCTGCAGAACTTGTTATCACCAGCACTCGACAAGAAATTGATGAACAATGGGGGCTATATGATGGGTTCGACGTAAAGCTCGAGAGAGTTTTAAGGGCTCGTGCAAGGCGTGGAGTCAATTGCCATGGCCGTTTTATGCCCAGAATGGCAGTAAGCATGCTGCTTGAGAAATTCATTTGTAGATTGTCTCAATTTACGGGATGTAAGTAAATTTCTTGCAGGTTATTCCCCCCGGAATGGACTTCAGCAATGTCGTTGTTCAAGAAGAGGCAGCTGAAACGGATGAACTTTTAGCACTTACCGGCTCAGATGGATCATCCCCTAAAGCATTGCCTACCATATGGTCAGAGGTCAGTAATCGTTATATACTTATATTCAATCAAATGCTCTTTAGAATTGCCGGGGTCTTGAGGAACTGCCATTTCTAATCAGTTTTTATTTATTCGATTTAATCGATACATCAGTAGTTAGTAATTTTGTATTTTTTCACTTCGGCTATGCTTTCTGCAGGTGATGCGTTTTCTTGTAAATCCACACAAGCCGATGATTCTGGCATTATCAAGACCGGATCCGAAAAAGAACTTGACCACTCTAGTGAAAGCATTTGGAGAATGTCGCCCCTTACGGGAACTTGCTAATCTTGTAAGTAGGATAACTCTCTTCCTGATCCACAGATACCATTTTCAATCGCTCTGATATGTTTTTCGAAATCCAGACACTTATAATGGGGAACAGGGATGATATAGAAGAAATGTCTGCTGGGAATGCTAGTGTGCTCACAACAGTTCTTAAGCTAATCGATAAGTATGACCTCTACGGACAAGTGGCCTTCCCGAAACATCACAAGCAAAATGAGGTTCCAGAAATATATCACCTAGCTGCAAAAACAAAGGTTCGAAGTTTGTAGTTTCCTAGACTTGTTTGAGAGTTTCTTGGACGATGTAACTAACTAGCAATGGAATTACAGGGCGTATTCATAAACCCGGCTTTCATCGAGCCGTTTGGACTCACCCTGATTGAGGTTTGTCTTTGTCATGTCATGTCTCTACACTACTGGAAATTATTGAATTTTCCGGCCACACGAAAGTGATCTTAAATCAAGTTGAAAGCAAAAAGTGGTCGGAAATAGCAACAAGGGTTTTCCGGATACCAAAATTGGTCGGAACAAGGCTTTTGACTTGATTTAAGTTCACTTTCAGGTGGTCGGAAATTTCAGAATTTCCAGTAGTGCTACTTCTCGTCGCCAGTTTATGAAAATCACTCGTTAATATCTGTGTCTAAATACTGTAGGCTGCAGCTCATGGACTTCCCCTCGTGGCAACTAAAAACGGCGGTCCAGTTGATATTATTCGGGTAACTCTTCAAACTATAACTTTCATCCGTTATTCTGGTACCTCACATTGGTTTATGTCATAAGCAATCTTGAAATTGTATTGAAACTTTTTTCCCCTTTATGTTCTTCGTTCTTAGGCACTGCGCAACGGTTTGCTTGTTGATCCTCACAATCAGCAAGCGATTGCTGATGCACTTCTAAAACTAGTATCGGAGAAGAATCTATGGATGGAATGTCGTAAAAATGGTTGGAAGAACATACACCTGTTTTCGTGGCCGGAACATTGCCGCACGTACTTAACTAGGATAGATGCGTGTCGGATGAGACACCCGCAGTGGCAAACGGACACCCCGACAGATGAGTTGGCTGCGGAGGAGTCCCTGAACGATTCGCTCAAAGACGTAGATATGTCGTTGAGATTATCAGTTGATGGCGAAAAGACATCACTGAATGAAGCATTTGTTAAGGCTGCTGTGGGTGATAACCAAGAAGACCAAGTTAATCGGGTTTTGAGCAAAATAAAGAAGGCGGATGGAGATGGCGAGAATCCCGAGGAGGCTGAAAGGAAAGACAACAACAATGTTCCCAGCAACTATCCCATGCTGAGAAGGCGACGTAAACTGATTGTTATAGCACTGGACTGTTACGACAAGGAGGGACAGCCCGAAAAGAAAATGCTTAACATCATCCAAGAGGTGTTCAAGGCTATTAAGATCGACCCTCAAATCGCGAGACTATCAGGATTTGCTGTATCAACCGCGATGCCAGTGTCGGAGCTGACCGATTTCCTCAAGTCAGGGAACATCAAAGTGACCGACTTCGATGCCTTGATCTGTAGCAGTGGGAGCGAAGTTTATTACCCGGGCATCAACACTGGAGCAGACGGAAAGCCTAAACCAGACCCTGATTACGCCTCGCATATTGAGTATCGGTGGGGTAGCGATGGGTTAAAGAACGCTATTTGGAAACTGATGAATGCAGGAGAAGGGGAAGGTGGGAAATCTAGACCGTCCCCTATCGAAGAAGACGTGAAATCCAGCAATATTTATTGCTTGTCTTACTTGATAAAGGATCTTAGCAAGGTATATATATATATATATATATATATATATATTTGATAAGCATAATTGCAATGAAAAGTAATATTTTCACTTACAGGCAAAGAAAGTGGATGATATGAGGCAGAAGCTGAGAATGAGGGGACTCCGGTGCCATCCAATGTACTGCGGAATTCCACAAGAATGCAAGTCATCCCTCTGCTTGCATCTCGAGCTCAGGCGCTTAGGTAAGCTTACGATATCCATCTATCGAGAGTAAATTAGTAAGAAGGAGGAGGCAACATTATAATATTGGTGTTGGTTAGGTACCTGTTTGTGCGTTGGAGATTGAACGTGACGAACATGTACGTTGTTCTTGGTGAAACGGGAGACTCAGACTACGAGGAGTTAATAGCGGGGACACACAAAACCTTGATCATGAAAGGGGCGGTGGAGAAAGGGTCGGAGGAGCTACTAAGAACAACGGGCAGCTACATGAGAGAAGACACCGTGCCCCAGGAGAGCTCCCTCGTTGCTCTCATAAGCGGGGATGCAAGAGCAGAAGAGATTGTTAATGCGTTACGACAAGTGTCTAGGGGATAGCCGCCTAGCCCCCGCCTAGGACGTTTTCGACTTTGATGTTCAATGAAATGCATGAATCAATGTTAAAATTCGAATTGGATGGGTGCTTGGCTAGGTTAACGCCTCACTTGCAGTTATAAATTAATTTTTTTTTTTTGGTGATAACCGTCACTGTTCTAAGTGGACACTATTGGCTCTTTTAACTCTTGCTCCGCTAGCTAGCATCAGCAACCAGGAACCTCAACATATCTTTCCGAGGGGCCTCTAGAACTGTTGGTCCTATTTTTGCAGATTGATCGAGATTGGCAAGAAAATCAGCTCATCTTATTTTAATTTCTTTCCTCATGTGCGTGAAGATAACCTCTTCAAATCCCGAGACAAGAAGGATGAGCGTGATGGCAAAATTAAAGCAGTTATAAATTAGTGGTTGTTGATGATTAGCTTGAGATATGCGTACTTATAGTATGGATAGTTGAAGCATCCAACAACTGTACTAGTGTAGATAGCACGTACAAAACAATTGCATGCATGCAAGTATAGTCCGAGTTAACGTCCTATTCTCAAAACAAAAACAAATGCAGTTTATATTTATGCAACCTGATGAATTTGTTTGGTTTCATTTATTGGTATGGTAATTCTTTGTTTTACATAAAATAAATAAAAAATAATAAAAATTATATATACACAAAACAAAACTTGTTTCTTCTATCATTCTCCGTATTTGAGCTTTGTCTCAACTCTTATGTTTGGCACCGGAAATGGCGAAATGCATAGTCAAATCATTTTCTTCCTACTGTCATTTGTATTAATTTAGGTAATTATAACTATGAAGATTTGCATGAGATTCTTTTGAGATTGCAAAGCCTGTTAAATACAAGGACTATGTTTATGCGCACCAATCTCTCCCGACAAAGATCTATTTTTTGCACGGAGCCGACCTATGGATAGAAAGAAAAATGCAGGAAAGGCAAATGAAATATGAAATAAAAATCTGCTTTGGGAGTGTGAGATAGGCAGACGGGGAGTACGCAGTCGAACAACCGCAGGGGCTTCCAGGCAGTGATAGCTGAACTAACCAGATGGCCGCCCCATTTCTAACAGAAACGAATAAGCTTTTTAGAATCTATTTGTTTTCTGTTTGAAGTGAAGAGAGCTAACATTTCAATCGGAAATCAACGTCGGGGTCCCTATATCCGAAAAAACGCAGACTGAAGCGGAAGAATCGCAAAATGCAACACAACAAGGCTGACCAAGCGCGCTGCGGCGAAGGGAAGAAGCTAATCAATCAGAATTTAGACAGGGAGAAGAGGCCCGAAAAAGAGATTTTCGAGACCTGCAAGCCAGCAAGACCACAACGGCTTTTCAGCCGATGTGTATAAATATTTTTATATTTGAGACTTTGTCCTCAGTTCACTGCATAGTGTACAAGATCACATATATAATATGTTGGATTTTGGCATGTTATCAAGCCTGTTAATTTAGGTTAATTATATATATATAATACTTATATATAATATATATATATAAATATAATAATATATATATATATTATATATGATTGATTCTGCAGACAGACTTTCATGTGCAGATGTGCACCCCTAGGTATGTATGAATGCACCACCACGTGTCCAAAAATACACCAGGGGTGGTGCTTTGTGCTTTTCTGAATATGTGGTAAGATCAGCACGTTTGCATGGGAAGGTTTGTTCGCATTCGATTCAACCATATTATATTATAGTATATATATATATATATAATATATATATATATATATTATAATATAGTATATAGTATATATATATATATATACACACACCACATAGGGGCGCGATCTTGTGGCGAATAGCCGGCCATGTGCAAAATGTGAACCAACCAAACGCACGTTCACGTGTCCTTTGATGCATATAGATGTGTTATATGTTGCAAGTAGTTTGTGCACCTATGCAAGTAAAAAATACAGGTAAAATCACTTACAAGTACATCTACTTTCACCTACAAGTGGCAGTAATTTTGCCTTACTTTGCACTTATACGGCTGCAACTACTTTCACCTACAAGTGAATGTAATTTTGCCTCTACTTTCACTTATACGCTGCACCTACTTTCCCCTACAAGTGCATGTATAATTTTGTCTTGTTAACATTCATTGACAGGTAACACCTACTGTTCACCTACAAGTGCATCTATTTCACCTACAAGTACATCTTACTTTTACCCTATGCTAGCACCTAGTTCATAACTATACATGCACCTAGATCTTAACCACATGGCACATGGCTAGATATTCGCCATTTCGTTGGACACGCACTACTATAATAATACTATATATATATATATGATATTATATATAATATATATATTACTATATGATATATATATATATATATATACTATATAAATATATTATATATCCTTATATTTTCAACTTTACATTCTATATGGTATACATACACACACACACACAAAAATATTTTTTAATTGGTTATAAAACAAAATAAGAAATCATTTCAAAAAAAAATAAAATTAAGAAAATCATTTTAAAAAAAAAAAAAAAAAATAAGAAAATATGTTGTTATTAGATTGATACAAGCACAAATTAGTTAAACCAAATTGACAACAAAGTGAGTAGAGTAATCCCTAAAAGATTTTTGATGCATCTCATTTTTTTTTAAACTAATGGAGTTAAAATGAAAATTTTCAAATTATTTGCAATGAAGCATTAATATTGATAGTACTATTTTTTTAGTTATAAAATTTCTACATTGTTAGTCACCGTGGGTGGTGAGATCAATATTCAATAGTACATGAAGCCAAGACCTGGCAAATCAACAAACAATGAACGGGGGATGGGGGCAAAACTTGGCATGGATTAAAACCAACCATATGCTCTTTTACCTTGTAGCCAAGCAACCGAAATTAATGGTACAAACGGACGAGTCTACTAAGTGTGCGTGCATCTCTACAATTTTTATTTCGCGCATTAGAGAGATTGTAGATCAGCGTTGGAATTAGGTGAAAGCTGTTGCCATCAATATGGCATCATCATCGTCCCGCGATTGCATTTGTGCATCCTGCGTCAAAGCCCATTTAAAATTACCATCTTTTCTCAATCATATTAACAATTCCCAGCACATTTGATACACAATCCAATCAGCCTCTTTGGGCATGGGAAATGAATCAGATAAGTGAATAGGGGAGAATTTGGAATTTTAGAAATTCTCACTGAAAAGCATTACCATACCTGTGTTGTAATAGTTGATTAGGTTGGTCTTGTGAAGGCAGAATACGATTGTGGACTGGGACATCCGATAGTATGGCTCCTTGAGATCAAGTTTTCCAGTTGAACTTTGAAGCATATCTCCAACTTGAGCTATTAAAATAGATTTATGAGTGTTATGACTTCGTTACCATAAAGCAAACTTGACATCAAATAGCAGCACCCTGGGAACATTACAATGAACCAAAGGCATACCTGACAATGTTAGATAAATGGTGTAACTCTGAGCCTTATGAGCAACAGTTTAAGTCGTCCGGTTATCTCTTGTCCTGGCATTACATAAAGAGGTTGAGACAGAACACATCGTAGCTGGTACCAATGGGTTGTGGGTGCACCAGGTGCAGTGGTCAACACCACCTCTGAACAGTGCTGCGCACACAAAAGAAACCAAACAACATATATGTTCACGGGCACGCGACCTGACAGAACAAACAGCGCATGGAAGGCAGAGATCACCCAACACACGTAGTCGTGGTCTATGCTGGGAATAAGTGGTTCATAAGTGTA
>VALG01008993.1:4934-24934 GCA_009835305.1 Ipomoea purpurea | reverse complement strand
ACATCAATGAAATATATAAAGAGCTTCAAGATGTCAGTTCATGTTTAAAGACTGAGATTTTAGAAATAAAAAGCTTGTGAAAACTATACGTATTATCTCGACTTGAAGATCGAGTTTTTCTTTAAAGAATTTTTATACACCAGTAAGTCAATATATAATGGCTACTTGGGTACTCGTTATTATTTTTGTATCCCCATAATGCCAAGTTTCAAGACTGGTTTGTACTAGAGTTACCTCATTGTCCTATAAAGGAACAATAAAGATTGTGTTGCTCAAATGATAAAATAATATATAATGAACTCTTTTGACTAAGATATTATGGTGTCAATCTTATACCCACGTGAGCTCTAGGATAGTCACGAGTTTATCATAAAGTATATTTGTTGACAATTGTATATATTTTTTACAAGATTCCTCTATACATTTTGGAAATTTAATGTATAGGATATCAAAATTGTTATCTTGAGGGGGGAGTATAATTTTACATGAAATCAATCTCGAAGATTGATGACTAACGACACATACATCATGCACTCTTTTCCCCCAACTAATTTTTCCCACCGGGTTTTTTCTAAAGAGGTTTTTTAACGAGGCATGAGTATGATATAGTAATGACAATGGAAAAAGTTGCAAAACAATTACTTAAATGGACAAACTTCAAAATCCTGAAGATTATGCAGGTTATGCCCTGAAGGCTTATGGTTGTACTCTTTTTCCTTTAACTAAGTTTTTCCCACAGGGTTTTCTTAAGTTAAGGTTTTTAACGAGGCAATCAGTACAATACATGATTTTACAAATATCATGTACTCTTTTCTTCAACTAGGTTTTTCCCGTGCGATTTTCTAGCGAAGTTTTTAATGAGGCATGAATGTATTTTTTTACTATAATCTTTTCTTGTCTAGGTTTTTTCCCACAGAATTTTCCTAGCAAGTTTTTGACAAGACAATATCGTGGTCAAATAATGTCTAAGGGGGAGTGTTATAAATATTATACTTATTATGGACATTATTATATAGTATTGTAACGGTTATGTAATTATTTCCATTATTGTTTTCCGTTACATTACCTTGTATGTATATATATTCCTACAATATAGTTGAATGAATAAGATGATCCTTCCCTTCTCTTCGATTGTTTAACATGTATTATATTTTTATAAAAAAAAATAATAGTGTATCATCAAATCACAAGGTGCTTCACAGAATAATTGTGTATTTAAAAATTGCAACGTGTATTAAACAATGTGATTTGTTACAATTGTTTTTTTTTTATTACAGAGGAAGGAGGATACCCATACAACCTATGCCTACACTGAAGTTTGAAACCTAGACCTCCCACATAGGGGAGCAATTCGATACCAGTGGAATTTGTTACAATTGTTAACAATTGTATATTATATTTAATAATTATTAATTAATGAATTAAATCAGCAGCACACATAAATTATTTAGATGCGTCACGTTATTATAAAAAATTTAATACAAATAGAAACGTGTATTTATTACCTACTAACACAAAGGTACAAAATGTCAAAGCATGACGCTGATGCTAGATAATATAGAGCATTAAATCCAAAAGAAAGCGACTGTATGAATATCAAACAAGTTAATAAGATGTACAACTCTCTAGAAATCTGATATTACTATGTCAACCAAGCAATTTAATTTGGTACGTTAATTTTTATGTAATTTTTTTTTTTTTTAAACATAATGTACATTAGTTGCACTTTCAATTTATAAGATACATTTATGGATGTCAAATAGGTCAGTCTATTCAGTTTCGGGCTAGCTCTATCGAGCTATTGGACTTATTCGTTTAGCCTAACCGGTTTTTAAATTATCGGGTTCAAAATTCTTAGCCTAATCCTAAAACCTCATATGTTCGACTTATCGGATAAGGTCGTTAATTAAAACTTTTGACATTTTCAACTTAACATTTAAAACTTTCAATTTTAATAAACTAGCTCATTTACACTAATGAATATACATTTATTTAGAGTTAATTAAATTCAAGAATGGTTCATTGACTATTGACATTTATCAATTTTTATCTTCGACTTTCGATTTGACCATAAATGATCCATTGACTATTGACATTTACCAATTTTCATTCCCGACTTTCAATTTGACAATAAATGATCCTTTGACTACTGATTTTGTACCAAATTTTGTCTTCCATTTAAATATTCATTTAGTGAACATTAATTTAATGTATAAATTGGCTTGTTGTTGAGAAGTACAAATTGAGTTTATAAACTTAATAGATTGGGTTCATCATTAGTGAGAATGTGACGAAGCAAATTTTTACATTATTATCCTTAAATTTAGTGTTTACTAAATTGATATTTATTTAAGTGTATGACCAAACTTGAAACAAAATCAATAGTCAAGGGATCATTTATTGTCAAATTGAAAGTCAACGATAAAAATTGGTAAATATTAATAATCAAGGTACCGTTTATAATCCAATTGAAATTCAAAGATAAAATTTGGTAAATGTCAATAGTCAACTGACCATTCCATGCAGAAATTAAATAATTTAATAAGGAGATATAACATTATTTAAAAAAAAAAAAATCGACGTTGTATCTAATTTAAATTTTTTTTAATAAAGAGATACAACGTCAGTTTTTAGAAAAAACCGACATTGTATCTCTTTAATAAAAAATAAATGAATAAGATATGACGTTTGTTTTTTTTTTTTTAAACCAGCTTCCTATCTTTAAAAAAAAAAAAAAAAGTGATACAACGTCGATTTTTTTCATAAAACTGACGTCGTATCATTTAATATTTTTTTAATAATCCAAAATAATTTCTAAAAATTTTCAATAATCCACGATTAACAATAATTCCTAAAAATACACCATCTTTCAAAACTATATTTACAATAGCTCACAATATACCTGCATGGGCGTAGCTCAATGGTTTAGTGGGTAGTATTTGGGGTAAGAGACCAAGGTTCGAACCTTGGCGGCGGCAGTGTGGGAATTATGTTCAAAGTGGGCAGATTCCTTGTGCGCACCGGCATTTGGCCCTGCCTACTAACCCATTGAGTCACCGTGATTTACATCTTTCCACAAGCTCTGTCGGGTCAGAGGTAGGGCTGGGGATTCAGCCTTTTGGGGGTAAGAATAGCTCACAATATTATCTATGTTAAGAAATATTTTGTATTCAGATTTTGATGATACCAAATGATAATAATTTTAGTCCCCAATTATTTTATATTCTAGACTTAGAATTATTTCTGCTCAACATTCAAATAGTCTAAATAGTATCTCGATTAGTCACAATTCAGTAAAAACAAATCAATCTGAATGTTAACTCGAAAGGTCACGTTTCGGTCAGTTTCAACAAACGATTCGAACAGTAACTCGAATGGTTACCTTTCAAATGGCTCGAGATGAAGACTAGAAGACTGAAGATTCGAAGAGTAGAAAAACGAATGGTAAGGTCAACCATTCGTAATCGAAAGGTTGCAAAAGGTCGAAAGATGGAAGAACCTACCTTTCGATGAGTAAAAGATTGAGACGAGTGGTAAAGTCAACCATTCTTATTCGAGAGGTAGTATAATGTTTAAGGTTCGAAGAGTTAACCTAGTTAACCATTTGAAAAGGACTGCTCGAGACATTCTTTGAGTCAACAATTCGAAACCTTAATATTTTAGGTGAATGTGTCCAAGGCAAAGAGAGTCCTAGGAACACATCCCAATGAAGTTTTTTCCTTAAATGTCAAGACATTTTGTGCAGAGCAAAAATATATGTTCAACGCAAAATAAGTCACTAATGGCTGGAAAGTTTGACAAGTCACCTACTATCCGGCCCGCTAGTCTCTACCCACTAGTTAATAGCCGTTTGAAATTGGTTTCCCTTCAATGAACCTTTTTCAACATACCTATAAATACCATCTTCCAAGACTGAAGTAGGGGTTGATCTTTTAAACATTCTAAATATTCAAAGCAATTAAAAAGTTTCACATCTAGTGACTAGTGAGAAAGAGAGACAAAAGCTTCAAAGTTCAAATCAAAATCTCAAGAGGCTTGTCCTACTTACTTTGTGAAGATCAAGACATTTCAAACAAAGAACTCTCAGTTACAAATAAAATAAAATAAATTCTTCAAACTTGTAACCTCTACTCGTTAGAAGTAGAATCTAAATTAATGTCAATTAAGACATGAATTTGCGGCTGCAGTTAAGGATTAAAGGATATGTATTATCCTTAAAAATCAAGGTTGAATTTGAATTGAAGTTTCAAATTCAAATGTTAGCTGACAATTGATTTGATTAAATTGCCATTTATGTGCCTTTTAATAGGCATGTTTACGTGCATGGAAAGACACGACAAACACCCCAGAAGTGAAGAAATGATTATTATAAGAAAATAGTATTAAGGAAATTATTTTCTATTTCTGAGTTTTACCCAGCTTGTTCTAATTGAAATTTTCTTTATAAAACCACATTTTTGACAAATATCTTATCGTATTTATCTTCGTAATTAAGTTTGTCAATCAATCAAACTGAATAATTACACCTTTATTTTATTTCAAAAATTTTAATATGCATGTTTATCCTGTTACTTTAGTAAATAATTGATAAGAAATTTTTTGAAAAATAAATCCAATTCATGCTTTAAATGTGTTATCCGTTTTTATCCTTTTAATCCTTGTTCATGCCAGAGTGTTAGTGTCCAATGGGACTATGGGAGAAATTGAGGAACTTGTAAAGAACGAGTGTGTGGCTGCGGGAAGCGAATGATAGTGTCGGCAAAGCATTTGAGAATATTACATAAACTCTCTATTTTTACTCTCTCACTTTTATTCATTGATGTGGCAAAAGATAATAAGGTATCTTCATCTTGTAAGTTCCCGAAAGTGCCAATATCAAAATTTTGAAAAATGGAGTACAATTGAGAGTATAATATGGGACGGAGTACAGTAGAACTCAACTGTAGAAGTAATATTTTCCTTTTTAAAAGATTGTAGACAACTGATTGTGTGAATTGAATATCACAATTTCATAATAATATGATATCTTTCATAAGTAACGATTTATTTTTAATTCAAATTGATATTAAATTTTCTAAAATAAGTACACCGTTGCATGAGAGTGGTGCTCTCGGTTCACCAATTTCCGGACGACATTCGTGCCCGCAGGTGCCGACGCACACGAGCTCGGGTTTGAATCAAGCATTTTCGATCTCGTTTCTAGTTGGAAGCTTTCGTCTCACTATGAAGAACTCGAATTCACTTTGACCCGACCCAAATCGAAAATGAATCCCACCGATAATTGTACCACAAAATAACCAGGCCACTTAATATGCCGTTTTATGCCATTTTAAGTTATTTTTTCTAACAAACAGTATCACAATTTCTCATATAAATATTATAATATCTATTATAAGTAATAATTTATTTATTCAAAATTGATATTAAAGTTTACTTAATAAATATTATAATTTATATCATAAGTAATTATTAATTATTCTAGATTTGATACGTGGGATCAAAATTTGTAAAATAGTCTCATAAAAGTGTAAGTAATTGACTTTTGTTAGTGACATCATCAACCTATATATCATATTGCCCAAAGAAACGTACGTATAATATGTTCCCGATCCGACAGTGGATTGTAAATGATTGATCAAATAAGTTGTCAAATAAACGTGACGTAGTGCAGAAGTTAATAAAACAACGTGCCGAAATTTAATACTACATACATATCCTAAATTCCCAACTACCTGTTTATAGAATTACAGAGCTCACAAGGCACAAGTGAGATAGATCATGTTCAGGAAACTAATGAATATTAGGATTTCCAACAAAATGTCCAATGAAATCTTGATAAAACTTACTGAAACACCAGGGTTCGAACTTGTGACATCCTATTTAAAAGAGTCACAATTATTGTGCTTAATCACAAGGTCTTTAGCAATAATATATGGGTTGATAGTTGGTAGATTGTGTTAGTTGTTAACGGTAAGATGTTAGTTGATTATGATAATTAGGTTGAAAAGCGAATAGAATTAGTTGCTTTGTAGAAAAATATTTGGTAAAATTTATTATAAAAGGTTAGTTGATAATATGCATTTGTCAACTGATGCTCAAACTCACAACCTTCCAAATGAAAGTCGAATCCGGGTACCATTAGACCATATAGTTTTGGTATGTTCTTTGATTTTGGTTATAAATGAAATTGAATATTTTCCACATTTTAAGGGATCCTATCCATGGTAGGAACTAATTCTAGCTTTCTATTTTGTGATTTTAAATAAAATTCTGTGCGTAGAAGAAACAACCGAATTCAGCCTTCCAGAGTGCGCACATGGCAAAAGACCTCGCTGGTAAGTTCATTTGGAACTTCTAATTTGTTTCTGATGCATAGTGTTTGTGTGTGACGTTGGGCGTGTGCAAAAGTCTGAGTGTATTTGTGTCTTGAATGTGGTCATTTTTGGAGTGTGTGTGTCGGGTCTTGATGGTTTGTGCAACTGTGTTTGGGTGTCCTAGGTGCATAATGAGAGGGGGGGGGGATTGGGTTTTAAGTAATTGTAGTGGGGGCGCAAATGTTCATTCAGGGTTCACGAAATATTTAACCACACATACACGACCATTTGTGTTTATTTATTGCGAACCGTGTGCATCTGGCCTGGGTGGTGTGTGCAAAATTCTGAGTAGGCAATGAAGGGTTTGGGATATTTTGTTTTGCGCGAAACTTTTAATTTGTTTGTGATGCGTAGGTGTGTGTGTTTATGAAACCGGGCATGTGCAAAAGTCTAAGTATTGTCTGCGGGTGCGGGTGCGGGTGCGGGTGCGTATGCGTGTGCATGGGTGACGTTGGGTTGGCAATGAAGGATTTGGGATGTATTGTTTTGCTCGGAACTTGTAATTTGTTTCTATTGCGTAGGTGTGTGCCTGTGTGACATTGGGCATGTGCAAAAGTCTGAATAGCGCGTGCAATTTAAATGTTCACAACTGTGTAGGGATGATTTTGGGGAGTTTATGAGGTTATCTCTCTCAAATGCAGGACCTAGTAAAGAAAATGAAGATGGACAGAACTGTGTCATGGATATATCTCCAGGTTGTACAAAGTATTGGAGTAAGGAGTGTAATGACCGTGCGTGTGCAATCTCGGTGTTAGATGTGTGCGTTATACTGAACATGTCCATATTTGTTAAGTAGTTTTCATTTCACCTACTCATGGCGTGTGTAGACACAGGTGTAGATGTGTGCGTTACGCTATAGGTGAATGGGTGCAGAGGTTGTTTTAGGCGGTAGCTAAACCCACCTAATCAACCACGTTCATTAGTTAGTATTAATTTGTCCTAACTGGTGTGTGCATTTTATTAGGTGTCCCTAATGTTGTGGAATAATAGTCAGTACTGTGCATATTCGCCCATGAGTGTGTCCACCGTTTTTTTACAAAGTTAAACCTTCCTAATTATATACGTTTTTAGTACACATATCACCTACCCTTAATATATGCATACGTGCAAACAGGTTTTGCTTGGGGCGTGTGCATTTGATAAGGGGGTCGTGTGCATAACTATGCAAAAGGCAAACTGGTGTGTGCATTTTACTGGGCGTACCCAATGTTGTGGAATAATAGTCAGTACTGTGCATATTTGTCCATGAGTGTGTGCACCGTTTTTTTTTTTTTTTTACAAAGTTAAACATTCCTAATTATATATATGACATCCCGAAAATCCAATTGTTAAATGGAATTAATTATGTAATTAATTCTAAACCTTACTTGTGATTTTCCCTTCCAATTCCTTAGTTAAATAGTCGGAGGACCTAAAGTTGACTAATCGACTAGTCAACTAGGTGTACATGGTGCCTTGTGTATTGTACATAACCTTTAATCCTTGACTAGCCTTTATTTGATTCAAAGGGGCCCAATTTATTCCCACTTTTCAGATTTTGTTCTAGAAACCCCACCCCAACCAAGAGAAAGATCAACCATTTTAACTTTACCACTTCTCTCTACCTTTTCTCCACCTTCTCTCTAGGGTTTTAACCCCTTTTCCAAGCCAACCAAATCCTTCAACCTTGCAAGAAAGTTATCCAATATTCCACTTTTCCACCTTCAAGACTCAGGAAGGGTAAGATTTTAGCTATAGATAGTGTTTTTAGTGGGTTTTACTAATCTTTATTTAAGTGTTGGCTTTCTTTGCTTGGTTTGGTTGTGTCGAGAAGCTTTGTTGAGGAAGAATTCAAGGAGGAGGTCTAAGAGGTTGAAAGGAAGATGTTCCTTAGGCTACAAAGGTAACTCATGCTCTACAAAACATATTTATACTTTTATGATGAATTCTTGTTACTCTATTGATGTTTTGGATGTTCATGAGTGATTTGATGCATAATCTTGTGTTTATGCATGTTAGAGCTTGTATCTAGGGTTCATAAATGTTATTCTTTGAGCTATTAATGTGTTCAAGTCATTTCTTTGTTGAATGTGAGGTTTTGGGTGTTTTGGACTTGAACTTGGCTTTGTTGATGATTTTCCTCGAAGGAAATTTTGAGGGTACATGTATGTACCGGGGGGCGGAACAGCGGGTGGCTGTCTACCCGCAGTTCCACCCGCGGTGGTGTTTGTACCGGCGGGCAGAGCCACGAGTGGAGGTCCATTTATGGTTCCACCCGCTGGTACACCATGAAGGGGTCGGCGGGTGGTTGTCCACCCACTGTTCCGCCTCCCAACTGGTATATGATGCTTTGCCCTCCGTTTTGTTGAATCGTTGTGTACTTGTGTGTCTCCTTTGATGTTTCGTATGTCTAACGGGGTCATGTAAATATCCATGATAGGATTATGAGTCTTGAATCGTACTTATGGTCCAACTTTGTGATTCGTTAGATTAATGTGAAGTCGTTGATGTTTCGATTTGAAACTGTTATGTTTTAACCTTTTGATGTACATGCTAGTTATGATGTTGTTGATGCTAGTATGTGTGGTTGTTCATTCGTTCCTTAACGAGGATTGGCAACTTGTGTTGCCAATCATGTTAACCTTTTGGATTAAGGTCTTTCGTTGTTGTATCGTTGTTTTGATTGTTGATCCATGTCTTTCATTGAAATCTATTGGTTGTATCCTTTGTTATGATCTTGTGCATATATTGTACACGTTTGTTGATGCTTTGATTGGGCTATTGATGAGCCTCAATCCTCTTGATGATGACTATGTTTACTATGAGGTTGGTGTTATGTACTGACTATTTGCTCATATCGGTATACTATGATATTTAATGGCACTGCGTGTGCTGAGAGATCAACGGTATTATGATTTGGGGGTCGACAGCCCCAGGCGGAATAAGGTTGGACTCAGCGTTTAGGGTAGCACTGGAGGCACATGTTGGAACTGAGATAAAGGTCGAGGGTAGCCATAAGGTTGGAACAGGGCATAAGGTTGGAACTTTGTTGTTGAATGTGAATATTATCTTTCATTGCTTATGAATATGCTTAATGTTGTCTCTTGATTGATTATCGTATGACGTGTCTTGTTGAGGAGTATGTTACTCATGTAATCCTTATTTTGATTTATTGAGTAACTGTTGACGTCAGGTCTTTGATTGAGAGTGTTCCATGATGAGTCTTATGATGTCTATATTCCTCATTTTAAAAGATTATATATTGTATTCCACTGTCTCAACTGCTTTTCTCTATACTCATATATATAAGTACTTAACGCGTATTGGTGGGTTACCAGCATTATTCGCCTGACGGGTGCTACCCCTTGTGTTTTCAAGTGATGAGTAGATCATTGAGAGCGGGCTAGTTGAAGGTTATAGATAGTGTAGCTTTCCTCTTTCCTAGCCTAGACTTGTGGCCTGTGACCCTTGAATGCTATGAATTTGTGTTAACTACTGTTTGGATTTGGTTTCAGATACTTAGCATGTGCATCTATAGTTAGATAGATGTGGCATAACTCCCTTGTACTTTACTGTTAGCTCCGCTTTACGTTAAACCGAATGGTTAGATTTACCTTTATGTTTAAGCTTTAAATGGTGTTAAAATCGGGGGTGTTGATTAATAATACGTTTTTTAGTATACATATCACCTACCTTTAATGTGTGCATACGCGCAAACAGGTGTGTGCATAGCCGTGTGCATGTGTGTGAGCTAACCGATCTTGCATTTTAAAAACATAAACCCATGTGCGTGCGTATTTGAGATTGAAAGTGACAAACAGGACAACAATGTGGATGCAATAGAAAATCCAAAATGCTTAAATGAAACGATTGATCATTTGTATTTTTTTAAAACATACGGACGATGAACCAGGTGCGCCAAAACGCATTAATGTATGCGAAAAAATTATAGAAGACAACTTGAGCGACAGTTATGGATGGCAATGTGCCCCGTCCCCGTCGGGGATCCCGCCCCCGTAGGGGATGGGGACGGGGACGGAAAAAAATTTCGGGGATCGAAGACGGAGACGGGGAATTCTTAAAATTCCCCGGCGGGACGGGGACGGGGACGGGGATACCTCCCCGCCCCGCCCCGTCCCCGAATAACCAATATTATAATTAAAATAATAAATAAGTTAAATAATATATCATAGCTGATATATACTATATATATATATATAACTATATATAGTATAGTATCTAACTATTATATATATATAGTATAGGTAAGTACCTATATATATATATATTATAGTATATATATATATAAAGTAATGCCACTGTACAGTATATATTACGTACTGTACAGTGCCAGTTATATATAATAATATCAAGTATATATATGTATATATGTATATATATAGTATAATAATATATATATTAATATTATACAATATTTAAGTTTTTAGTTTTAAAAATAAAATTTACACTAATTTAAGCTTTTGATTAAAAGTTCATCGGGGATGGGGAATCCCCGTCCTCGCCAAATTCCCCGTGGGGATAGGGATGGGAACTATTTTCAACTCCCCGCCGGGGATGGGGACGGGGACGGGGATGGGGGTCGGGGTTTCGGGACGGGGACGGGAGTATAGTCCCCGCCCCCGCCCCGCCCCGTTGCCATCCCTAGCGACAGTCACACACAAACAAGTACACATATAAACAACAAAACAATTGACTAGTTAGTGCAAGCAACAATCACAGACAAGCAAGTACACAAATAAACGCTTCATCGGGACTACTAAAAGCTTTGGGTCGCACATGTGTTCATCGTGGAAACAGCCTAGCCTCTTCTCTCTCAGTCAGACCATGACCAGGGGCTTACCACGCAGGTTCAGACTGGAAATGATGCAACAATGCTATTAGGGGGGGAGGGGGGACACAAAGTCCTCAGGAAGATAAAATATCTTCAACAATTTTTTGGCAATCCCCAACATTGTTGCATAACATACACATACACAACACCTCAAACGCACAGACCAGATGATATTTTAAAACCAAGCGAAAACTATACATACTGTTCAAAAATTCGGAACTTGCACAGTCCACATACTACACACCCTTTGTCCAATAGAAATTCGGGTTAAACTACTCATAAAACACACACTGTTAAGTAAAGTAACATGAACCAAACATCCCACTAAAGTTTTAGAATGGCACACCTGTAGTACCACAAGGAGTCACAAACCACGCACCTTAGAAGCACACAAACAACAACGCCTATAGATAACCATAGACACCTACTATTATATAAAACTGGAATACCTTAACGTTTCAGACAGACTGGCATTCTATTTCTTTCAATTGTGTTTAGACAAGGAAACAATGCCACCGCTTAAAAAAGAAGAAAAACAAACGCCAGCTTAAAAGCTTGTGTAGGCTCGAGCTCACCACCGTTACGCAGTTTCTACGAGATTGACGCATCTCTTGAAAACACATAACGGCCACGTACACCGTTAACGGAATATAACGATGCGATACATCATAGTGAGTTATATACGTATATGCATCGGGTATTTTACCTGGTAATTCGCGCGAGGGGTATGAGGCTGACCTCGTACCCCTCTCCCCCCGACCCTGAGGCACCCCCTGACGGCGGCGCGTGGGACGGGGTCGGTGCCACCGTGATCCTACGACGTAAAGTACTTGACGAGTAGTGAAGTCTGGACTTGAGTCCCCCCGCCGCCCCCAAGATTATCAGGGCCGCCGTCCCGCCCTACAAGGCGTTACTAGTTAGAGTGGAGCGCCATAGTAACTTGGGTACGTAGGCTGAGACTACTATAGAGGTGGAAATCACATGTTGGGCCCCATTGTGTTGTAGGTGTGGGTCCATATGGTCAATTACCGAGCCATTAGATGTAGAGTAGATCCAATAAATCACAGGTTAATCAAGTATTCTTCCAGTACTTTTTGCACGCATCTCTGCCTACCCCAGCGCAATTCGACAAAGTTTAACACTCGTCATCAAGGCGACCGGAGTAGCGCGAAAAATCCACTGATTGTTGTGATTTGTACTTTGTGTGACGGATTCGGTGCCATTAGCCGTACTCTGAGTGTATCAACAGAGCGTTGAATTGGTTCCCCATTGGCGGCCGGTGCCAAGTCAGGTGCGCAAGCTTGCCATGCTCTGTCCGTCTGAGGCTGGGACCAATGTATAGCAAGATATACACCAATCCATGTTACGAAATGCTACAACAAACAGTACACAATTAGGTACGCCATCAGCCAAAAACACGTCCATTTAGATATAGATAAATACATCCGACCATACAGCTGTTCGGAAATACACTTATTGGTTGGTGGTTTCACTTTGTGGTTGCCGCCGTGGTGTGTTATATTTACAGCTATTGGCTGCATGGTTGTCAACATTGCTTGGTGTATTCTGAAACTCCGATCCCTATAAATGACCACTGGTACCTTACCAATAACCACCCCACGCCCGCAAAAAATCCTCAGAATTAGCCACTTCGCGTTACCGCTAGGATTAAACTAGATTCAACGGCACAGATCACGACCACATTCGCCACACCTACCAGACATGCCCACATATACCTGCGAGCGCTCCTTCTAACGCTATTAGTATATACTATATCCTTATATACTATACTATAGTACTGGCGTCTAATTCCACCAAAGCGTTCCTTTTTCTTTGGGGCAATTCCAATTTTAGCAGCTTCCTGTTTTTTTTTCTTATCGGTTACTTTCATCCGATTTAATAATTGGAGTTATCCCTAACAGAACCGACTTCGTCGCGATTACAACTGACGCATCTCTTAAAACACATAAACCATGCACCCTGTATTATTTGCCCAGGTACCCCTTTTAATAATTGGATTATCGATAACATCTCATTTTGGTCCTTAGTATGTACTGTCGTACATTTCATTTTGTCCTCCGTCAACAAAACTTGTCATTAAATGTACGCGTAACTACGGAGGGTTTCCGTTTCGGTCTTTTTTACCCAAAGTGGGTTTGATCTGGCTATATTTGTTATAAATTCTTGGTCCTCCCCCCCGTCAACAAACTCTTGTAATATTTTCTATTATTGAAAAAATGCAGTAATTCAGCGGCGTAGAGTCTCCTTATTTTCTTCAATTTGCAATTCACCACCTGCGGCGCGATTGAAAACCCCCCCCCTCTAACAACACCTAAAACAGTGGCGCGAGCAGTAGTGCGAATGTGACAAAAATCTTGAACCAAAAAAAAAAAAAACTGTGAACACTCTCTTTGAACACCCTGTGAATTGAGATTGAAGAAGTCGGACTCAGGCGCGTAGTTGTCAATGCCACGTCTGTCGCACGGAGCGACCAAGAAGCCATCGGTCAGCCACCACCCCCAAACCAAAAATAATATAGAGCAACCATGGAAACCGGTTCTGAAACAGCAAAAAAAACAAAAAAAAAAAAAAAGAAAAAACAAAAAAAACGAAAACAAAAACAAAAACTACCAAATGAAACTGTCACCATCACAATCTCATTGCGCACAGAAAATTAATTATGAGGTTACCGTAGTTGCCGAAAACTTGTCCCTTTGCACCTACTACGTGGAATTACCGCCCAATGTTGCGTCCTTGCGACCATTTTTTTAACAATTAAGTCCCTCAACTTTTAAAAAACTTAACCAATATTGGTACCCGTTCGTCAACGGTTAACTTGGCATCTGTAATTACGTTAGTCAAGGGACCTCTTTCCGGTAATAACCTTTAGGGGGGACACATTCGCGTTATAGTTTTTTCTCGAATCAAACCGTACTGAACCGAACCGAACATTAATAATCAGCCAAACAACAGCTGAACCCGTGATTTAATTCTGTATAATTAGCACTTCTAGATCGTACACGCCGGACTACGGAAACGGCCGATGCAGCGGTCCGCAGGACACGATTCTAATATGAAAAACCTTCTAACTTAACAAAACCACTAACACGAAATCAATAAAGATCATTCTCACGACGAGCGCCACAGATACCGGGGTGAAAATGATGAGCGCTGCCCAACAACACCCAGAGCAAGCAGTAAAGAGTCTAGCCCCCTATATTTACTTTTCTATTTCATTCTCCCTGATGGCGTTATCCTACTCACTCTATTACTCTTTATTATATTCCATGCCTACTTAGGCTATCTGATTATCATTTTTTTAAAAAATCAAATTGCTATTCCGGGTTCGAGTTTTCAATTTGTTTACCGCAACACCATCCTCAGATTTGATCGTTTTTCCTCTTATCGAGAGCCCCCGCGCGGGCGTCGGCGCCGCCTCGGTGTAGTGACAAGAATCTCAGGAGGTATGTTCGGTGTGGTCCGGTTGAATATGTTACTTCGTTCGGCGCTGCCTGCGTGACGTCGTCCGATTCGAGAGGAAACCCCTAAACGCCGAATTGCCCACCCCTAAAGGTTAATTTACCAAAATGGTCATTAGACTTAGAGGAAATTATCCAATTTGGTCCCAAGTTAACTTTTGACTAACGGTCAAACTAACGGAGGACCAAATTGGTTAAAAATTTTAAAGTTGAGGGACTTAATTAGTTAAAAAAATAGTCAAGGACCAAATTGGTAATTTCACTATAGTCAAGGGACCATTTTGGTAATTAACTCCAAAAAATATAATTAACTCATAATAAATGTATATAGGTCCTGTTTGATAGCCGAATTAACTTATCATCAAATTTGGTTTATTTGATCACTATTAGCTATTTGACTTATTTAAACAATCAATATAAGTATTTGATTAATTATTTTTTTGTAACAACTTATTGCTACAAAATGCTAAAATTCAAAATCGATCAGTTTTTTGATAAAGTCATTTTGCATGTATCGACTATCAGCTAATATCAAAATTACCAAACATCTTTCTACAATCAGCTAATGTTTTAATGTGTTTTATTTTTCGTCCATTTCTAACAATATTTATTGCTATACTTCTTGAGTGTTTCATTTTTTTCAAACTATCTCTTTTGTTTTAATGTTTCGCCCCACTGGAAAAAATTTCTGAATCCGCCCGGACTAAACACTTACATATTGTATATTAAATGGTTATGTGCTTATGATGATTGAACATTTTAGAGTAGATCGACAAACGCATGATTTAAATAGCGAAATTATTAACCCCATTATATTTTGTACAAGTGATAGAAATTTATGATCAGAATTCTTGATTATGAATTTTGTTGATGTAAATTGAAGAAGCTAAGCATTATATATAACCCCAACATTGCAACATCGATTATATGTTGTATATCAAATGTAGGGTAAGAATATATAATATTGAGATGAAGTATGAAATGAATAAATTTCTTGGTAGGTTGGGGGCTACAAAAACACTATCATTATCGTATTAATTTTAGTAGAGTTTGGACCCCGTTTACAAATTGTAGTATTTAAAAATGTTGATGGCTTCTAGCTATTACTGGAGATTTGAACACGTGCTCTTGTGCAGTTTGTCTCGCGCGTCTAAACTGGCTAAGTTCGCCTCGATTAAAATTGACCGTGGTCGGCCTCGGTCAAAACTGGCCGAGTCCCGGGCTGAGATCGCGCCTTCGTGGCTTTGGTTAAGGAAAACAAATAATAATAATAATAATAAAAAGAGGCTTTGGTGCAGTTTACTCCCAAGCCAGCTTAGTTACATTATATTCGCAGACTCGGGAGTAGAGGGGTTACGTTGGTGACAAAGTAATGTTTCAAGCACTCGACCCGGACTCGGACCCGGACCACCAACAAATACCTGACCTGTAACACTCAAGAGTTTAACGGGCAGAAGTCTAATGGATAAAATGATTACTACAGACCATTTACTACGCTTATTCAAGACAGAAATAATTGCTCGGCTCCACATTATACTGTAACTGTTACTTACCGTTGGGGGACTTAGTATAAGTAGGGAGTTCATAACTGAGCAGAGATACGTTCTAATTCTGTACTGAAATACATAGCAATACAACTGCAATACAACTTGTATTATTCCTTGATTATATTTCATGTAACATATTTACAGTATCAAAAAAAATGTAAAATATTTCCCGTCACTTATTTTTTACACTGACTTTTACAAAAACCAAAATGAAAGAAATAAGTTTTTCTTTTTAAACAAAAATGAACTAGTTTCTACCCAAAGGCAGAAGCCTAGGAAATTTGTGTATCTTTAGAAAATAGAAATCCAAAATCTATGAATTTTTGGGTGTTCTGGTTATTTGCCTTCCAACAAAAACATTTGTTGTTGACGATTACCATGATTGTAAAAAATAAAAATAAAAATAAAAATAAAAATAAAAATTGACAATCATAATATATTAAAATTTTTATTTTTCTAAATTTTCAGTTGAAAATGTCGATAATCATTATGTCACCTTCATTGGACAGCTACGATCTAGACTTTTTACAACATTTTAAGTAGCTGGTATTATTGATCACTTTTGTAGGTGCTTAGTATTACAAATGAGCGTTTTTCAAATATAAAAAATATCAAAAATGTCATTTTCATCTATCTACAAGCCACTATTTCCCAGCAGTAATTGCGTAACTCACCAAGAAGACACTAGAAATCTGACCATTTCACTATTTAAAATGTTCAATCATCATAAGCACATGACCATTTAATAATATACAATATGCATGTGTTTAGTACTGAAAAGTGAAAAAATTTCGGTAATTAACAACACTAAAACCCCTCATAATTTTGTGGTCTAGTGACACGAAATAATAATTCTTCCAAATAAAAAGTCATGGATTCAATCTTTAATGAAAGTTGAGAAAGTAATTACGAACAGATATTAGTTGACTAACCTTCCTAACAATGTAATATCACAAAAATCCAATGCATCCTTTAAGTTTGAATTTGTTTAGGCTAATATCGTAAATTCACAAGACTCGTCAATAGTTTAATTGTGACCCGACTTTTAACTATTTGCTACATTAGTTGACTAACCTACGGGGACACTTAGGAAGGTTAGTCAACTAATGCAGCAAATAGTTTAAGTCGGGTCATATTAAACTATTGACGAGTCTTGAGGATTTGCGGTATTAGCTAAACAAATTCAAACTTCAAAGGATCATTGCAATTTTTGTGAATTATATGATAGTACGTCATCCTTTGTAAAGAAAGTTATTAGGTAAATACATACGAAAGTTATTAGGTAAATACATACGTATCATTCATCCTCTAGATTTGATGAATAGTTGATTAGGTAAATTCATACGTAATAAGGACAATTAACTATACAATAGTGCATTTCCTTTTCCACAAATATATATATATATATATATATATATATATATATATATATGCAATAGTGCAACTTAAAGTATCCCCACATTATTGCAATGTTTAATATTTTTTTCATGTTTCACGTTAGCTCTGCTTCACGGGTTAAACTGAAAAAAATTGTTATATATATAAATGCAATAGTGCAACTTAAAGTATCCCTACATAACCACATTATTGCAATGTTTAATATTTTTCTCATGTTTCACCCTACGTTAGCTCTGCTTCACGGGTTGAACTGAAAAAAATTGTTACATTGAGTATAAAATATACTCCGTATATAAAATAATAAATGGAGTTAATTGTATTTCGATCATAGATTTATATGTATAATTTCACTTTTAATCTTTTTTTCTATATTTTTAAAAAAAAATCTCATATTGATCCTAGTATTATTGTGACATTATCATTTTCGATCATCCGTCAACAAACCTATTTAAATGACGCTAAATACGAGAACATTTTGATCTTTTTATACAATGTGGGTTGATCCATTATATTTTTATTTATTTATTTTTTAAAAAATTATAATTCACGGATAGAGTCTCTGATCTTATTTTCTTCAATTGCACGCCTCCGCATTAGAGCCTTACAATCTGAATCTCCGCAATAGTGGAATAACACATAAATCTAGAACAAAAAAAAAAATTAAAACTTGGAACTGAATAGACTGAAATGTTCTTATATTTAACGCCAGGTTTGTTGATGGGGGACAAAAAATGGTCATATGCCACAATAATACTAGGACCAACATGTGATGTTCTGAAAAAAAAAATTAAAGTGAAATTTCACCTATAAATCTATGACAAAAATATAATTAACTCATAATAAATGTATATATATAGTATATTACATTCTTCATTCACTCTAAAGAACGGGTTTAGACACAAGACACTATCTAATTTAAAGGCTTGGTTTGGAATAAATAAGTTAGTTCTATACAGTTCAGTTTGACTTTTATTTGATCAGACGTAATTTTGTTCTGTGTTGACTTGGTTGTCCCGACATAATACAATCTGAAGATGGCGTGGTGGGGTGTGGGTGGTGTTGTAGAGAACACTTGAGCTTGTAATACAATAGTGGCAACTTAGAAATTCATTCCAAAAATTGTTCAAGTAAATTTTTCCGATCAACTTTTTGAGAAAAGTCATCTTTGGATGTACCAAGATCAGCATCTTATACTCACTTAATACCGAAGTCCTTCTATCTATAATTCGATTAGAAATGTCACCAAGAAGAATCTTAATGTTATCAATTATAAGAATTAATGATCTACAATAACCCCACGAAGTAATTAGCATAACAGTTATTTGGAAAATACCTACATGCTCATTTCTTACTCTCAGCTGTGGCTCCCCGACACAAGAATAATTGATATAAACTTGTATTGGGACCCGCATGAAAAAAGTAGTTTATCAAGCCCGGGCGCACATCAGGGAGTAATTTAATTTAGTCAGAAGTACGTAAGATTTTGAGAGTTCATGTAGAGAACTGGTATATGATATCCTAGCCAAACCAAGGCTCTGCTTGGGCAGAACTTATAAGCGTATTTTAAGCTACTAATAAGCTATAACCTGTTTGGTAATGTTTTAAAATAAGGCTCGTACTCAAAATAAAAGCTTATTTGGACGCTACATTAAGTATGTGTTTCAAAATAAGCTAGAGCTTCGCTAATTTTTTTTCCCAATCTTGATCGTCCTTCATTTTTAAAAGAAAGACATCATTTTTTCTTCCACCCAATTAAAATTCTTTTCTCTTCTCCTTTATTCGACACTTTCACCGCAATTATTATTAATTATTTTATTATTATTATTATTATTATATATTTATATATTACTCTTATTCATTATTATTATTGATTATAAATAGAAGAAATGAGCTTTCCGCAACTAATATTGCTAGCTTAATTATGGGATGCTAAATGCATCGGATTATGCTAATAATTTTATTTCAAAAACATTTTTTTAAGAAAATGTAAAATTTTATAATATATACACAAATGAATTTAAATTTTATGAAAGCTGTCCTGTTTTAGTCGTTTTACATTTATCACCCTTATAAAAAAAAAAATTAATTTACAACACCTTTTAAACATAACAGTTCTTTAGTTTGACAGCTCATAGCTTCATAGCCTTTTCCAGGCTTAAGCTCGGCTACCTTTTCCGGCTAGGGTTTAGATGATTAAATTTTTCTCGTTGTGCGCGCTTCGAGCGCTAATGAATAACGCAACATAAACACAAAACAACAAACTCAATTCAATTAAACCATACAAAGTTTGTGACCAAAAAAAAAAACCATACAAAGCTAAATTCCACATAGGAGAGCGTAAAGGGGCTGCAAAGAAAAAATTCGGATCCAT
>VALG01008991.1:39638-50033 GCA_009835305.1 Ipomoea purpurea | reverse complement strand
AATAAATTGATAATATGATTTCTAAGTTCTAACATTGGTAATAATAGTTGGTTATCTTAATCCCTTGTATTTATTCTATATATATATCCCATATTTATATCATATTCAATTTGTCCATGTTTCTACTCTGCTAAGGTATATTGTCATTAGAATATAATAAAGTTGTGTTAAGGAATATATATGATTAAGTATCTTTAGAGTTTGATATTTTCAAATTATGTGATTCTGAGTACTGCCGCCAGGTTCAAGGCTCAATCAGTATTCTACCGAGTGACTAGCGAACATACTTCTGATGTAACTTCTGAGCATATTGATAAAGCTGTTTTAGGTGGAGGGGAGGTTATGACAACAGAATTTACGACTTTGTAGAGTAGAAACAATGGACAAATGCGGGGAAGAGAATTGAACAAAATGTTTTGTGAAGAGATAGGAATAAATGGGGGCGTGCACCAACGTACTCACACGAGGTCCCAACTCCCAAGAGATCTCATCTTGTTCACTGTGTAATTTTGTTATTTCTCATTTCTGTAGAAATAAAAGGTTGTTGGACAGTAATATAATTTTCCATTTTTATATATAAGGTTTATTACGCTGTGAAATCTTAGTTTAATAGCCCGTGTGCATTTCTTGCTATGTATGTGTGGCTCGCCGGGTAGAAATTTATGTGTTATCTGGTTATAAATATTGTTGTTTTGTTTTCCATGTAAGAAGTCCAAGGTGTCGCGATGTTCCAGGTGGGGGGGCACCAAGTGTGTGTGAGTGATGACGACTTCGTTTCGCCATAGTGTGGCCTTCTTGTTAAGGTTGGAACAAGACCCGCTGTGGAGATGTCCGTTGGATGATGATTCGAATGTCCGAAGAGGAGTGTGCTTGCAGTTTAACTAAACAGTCCTTGATGATGATTCGATGTCCGAAGAGGAGTGTGCTTGCAGTTAACTAAACATGTGCAGAGTAGTATTATAGAAATTAGTTACTTCTAATATTTTTGAGAGGGGGTGTTCTAGCTTTTGTCTATAAATGTGTATGACAGTTTGACGCCCGGTTTTGTGTAATTTTTTAGCCAACTGTGTTTGTTTTTTGGTTCCTTCCTTCACTGTTTGTTCAACATGTTGTAAATATATTTTAGAGGGTGTGTGCTCGCAATTAACTAAACATGTGCACTTGCAGATTTAAAAAAAAAATTACTTATTATATTTGATAGGGTGTGTGCTTACATTTGTCTTTAAATGTGCACGTCAGTTTTAATGCCCGGTTTCATGTATTTTTTTTTAGCTCATGTTTTTGTTCCATGGTTCCTTCACTTTTTGTTTAAAAACATGTTCTAATTATATGTTACAGGGTGTGTGTTCGCAGTTAACTAAACAAGTGCATGGCATGTTTTAATATAGTTACTTATTATTTTTGATACGGTGTGTGCTAGCATTTGTTTGTAAATGTGCACGACAGTTTTGATGCCTGGTTTTTATGCCCAGTTTTTATGCACATTGTTTTAATAGCAAATGATTTATTCAAAACGACACTAATATGCGAGTAACAGAAATTACGAATAACGTGCACACATTAATTGATTACGAATCTTCTTTTTTTTTTTTGGTGTTTGAAGCTGCGTATGATAGGCGTGTGAGGTGTGTGCAATGTTTATATTTTATTGTGTGCGCATCAATTCTTATTTTCATGATTTTTGGTCAGACGTCCACGTCCCTTGATCGGGATATATTTTCCCCACTGTGTGCACCGCAATATGTTACAGTGTGCTTGCATGGGCAACATGATCAGTTTAATCCTCCAACATGTGTGCACACATATATCTTCATGTGTGCGTATGTTACTCCACGCGGCTATTTTTGTTAAAATCAAGTGCTAGTAATAATAAGTCTGATAAATATAAATATTCAAGTACGAGTCCTTCGTATGGGGTCTTCTCATTTTGTGTTGCAGGTTTCTAGTATTTCGCTCCATCATCACCTATTTCCATAACATACTCTTGTGCATCGTGTTCACGTTGTTCTTCCCCAGTTGACCATAAAAAAAAATAAAGATTAAATTTGTGTTAAAATTTAAATGATGTGCATGGGCATTCCAAAACTATCATTCTAAATAAGATAAAAAATTGTGTTCAATTTGGTAGTTCATTCACTGTCCTAATATGTATGTGAGTTATATTTGTTTAATCCTAAAAATTGCGTCTATATTGATTTTGTGTTCCATTTACATCTGTATTGATTTTGTTTAATCCTATTGTAATTACTTCCCCTTAATTTTACGGTATTAAAATCAGAATCACAGTGTTCACATATTTTAGGCTACCACTGGCAATTATCTGTATATACCCTTTATTATTATTATTTACGTTTCGAAACATGGTGCTTTTCATTAGAATCTAATCATTGAATCAATCTAATCTTATGGCCATATTTGCTTCCACAGGTTTGTATTTAAAGAGGTGTTGCATGTAATCAACCCCATATATATATATATATATATACTAGTATATACATATATATATAATTATTATATATATTATATATATATGTATTATACTAATATAGTATATATATATATATATGATCATCATAGCCTAAAGCACCTATATTCCCCTATACGTATAACAACAAACTATTTTTGAAAATTATGCTAATTTATCCCTTTTCAACCATAACCGATAAGGGATTACAGGTTATACTATTGCGTATATCTTTATAAGTCTATATTTTTTTAAGATATGCACATAAAAGGCACTATTTTGAGATGTATGTATCTATTCCTTATTTAGTAATATATATTTTTTGTTAAATAGATAATCTATATTATATCCGTATTATGAAGTTATACCACATGAGTTGTGAACCCTATTTTGAAGGAAAAGTTTTCAAATGTTTATCTATCTATTTTCAAAGATGTGAGGAAATGCTAATATTTTTAGGAGGACGCCAATGTTGGATATTGGCTGAATTAAATCGATAACACAATTATATATTAAGTAATAATTATATTCCGAAAGTGGAATATTAATTTGCGTAGAAAATTAATTCCAACCAATTTTGATAAAAAAAAAAAACACAACACACACACACCACACACACCAACAACACACCACACACAACACACACACAACACACACACACACACACACACAACACACACACCACACACACACACACACTACATACTATACTATATAGTATACTATATATATATTTTATAACATATATATATATATATATACACAACTATACAATATAACCAAATAGCGAATTTATTTTATTAAAAATAATCCCACCACAACTAGTACGAAACTATTTACAAGGGATTTAATCCTACGAGATTATCCATCCCACTTGGCTACGGAACACCAAGAACAAAAAATAAAACAAGTAAGGACGGGCTTCTAACATGAGATTTTTAACCAACGAGAAAAAATAAGAAGCAGAGGCAGCCCAAGTTCATTTGGTGTACCAAAACACTCCTCCTTAAACGATTCGCACCCTCCCGGGTGCTAGGGAGGTTGGGCGTTCCAGTCTTTCCCCCAGGATTAAAACGGACTAACGACTTTAGGATTTGAGCACTCCAACCCCAAAGTTCCGGCATAACAAGAACACAAGCTGAAGCCTCGATGGTTTACGGAATTATGTTGGCAGATAATTTTTCTCTTTTGTAATCGAGTAGGGAGAGTTTGGAGAGAAATAAAATTAAAAGTTTTTTGAGAGTTTTTTCAAAACGGGAGTGAATCCATTCTTTTTTATCTACACAACTATTTTAGGGAAAGGGTTTATTATTTACTTTTATTTATAATAGGTCATTAATCCAATCATACAACAATTTAATAAAAGGATTATAACGTTTGAAACGGTCTTACTTATTATCGAGAACGAAATATATCAATGGTCACAACTTAATTATCTTATTAATTTGTACCGACCATAACGACCCATTTCAAAATATCTGAGTGACCGGAGAAGTTCGTACAAACTCGAAGGTTTAACAAATTGGGACCGAAAATCACACCCGAGTAGTCTGCTAGCACCAAAACGGTGCAGCACGAATCAATGCATATAGCATTGACTCGTGCACACCGAATCCACAACACGAAATAAGCTGCTTTGGAATCCAAAGCTTAAGCACTCTTGATTTCGTGCAGAACTTTCGTCCATGCAACGAAAGCAAAGCACAAAAGGTGCTAAAATCCCAATTCACTAATTAAGCAAACCAAAGCTTAATTATACTTAAGCTCTAAAACAACTTTCGTGCAGTGCAACGAAAGTTATTAAAATGTTGATTTCTAATTAGCATTTAAACTTTAAGTTTTTTGACTTCTCTCAAATAGTTCACTTTAGAATCCAATTTTCTATTACCTTTACCCATTTTTGAGGTACATATAACATTATATTCAAATTATTCATCTTACTACAAAACCCGAATCCTTACTATTGACCCGACCCGAATCTACTGTTGAACCCGACCCAAATCGGAAGTGGATTCCCAAACAAAAATATATTGTGTACCACAAAATAATCACTCAAAATTTCATTTTATGCTAAAAATTACAATAGCAACTGGGCTATAGACCCTTCGGGAGGAAATGATGGAAAGAACGATGAAAGGAAATGATGAAATCGATATGATGAAAGAAATCCGGTAGAAACATCCGTGGATTTATATCAAATTAGCCTGGTAGAAAACATCCTGGTTTACTTTTAAGGCTTGAGCTATTACCCGATGGTTTGGAATCCCAGGTTAGGGGGTACGGTGTGCACATTGCAGGTAGCGGTCTTGGTTTCACATGAGATTTATTTTATTGGGAGATGTCTTCGGGGACTGGGACCCCTACAGAGTCATTTACCCAAGGTGAAGCTTCCTCCCTTATGATTGAATTGGGAGATGTCTTCGGGACGGGTTCCCTACGGAGTCGTCCACACATTGTCGATGATTCCTCCTCCATTAGATTGATAAAAATGATGATGATTGATGGATGATATATTTGATTGATGATGATTCCTCCAGTATCCCACTATAAAAGAACATATTATTTTCTTGAGGGTGAGAGTGATTATACAAAATGATATACTTGGGAAACTATCTTATTATGATACTTCATTTACATCTGATTTCAATTGAAATGTGATTTATTACTCAACCTTTCAGATTTACCTTACCATGCATCGGTGGATAAAGTTAGTATTCTATAGTACTTATTTCCTTACTTGTATACATGTACAATCATCCATATGACTCACTTCCTTAATTCATTTGCATCTATGCAAAACTACTCTGGTTGGTATTCTTGACTTAACTTATAAGCTCATATATATATATATATATATTATATAATAATATATATAAATATATTACATATATATATAAAATATAGTATATTATATATATATAAGAGCGTTCATATGCCCGCGGGTATCCCTTGTGCGAGCAGAATTCAGAAACACCAAACGTGTTAACAACTATGCACCAACCAGTATAATAAAAACACCACCACAATGAAATGCAAATAAAAACATCACGAAATACAAACAGACTCAAAAAACATACACCATATAAATTCACACCCCAATGGTGTACTTTCCGAACAGCTGTATCGGTGTTTCTTATCACACCTAATGGTGTGTGTTTGGTGACTGCAGGTCGTTACTCTGTTTGTTGGTGTATTTCCTCACGTTGATGGTGCGACTACTTTGTTGAGACCTACTGGTGATGTCGCCACGTAAGAATCGTCGCACCGTAAAGACACCTCGCACCCTGAACTCGTCTATATATAATAACTATATATTATACTATATATTACATATATATATAATATATCATATATATATCATATACTATACTATATATATATATAAATATATATACATACATATATATACATAATAACTAATAAGAGCCAAAGAGATCATCTAATGTGGTAGAAAAACATGACCATCGTCACACTTTTCTTAATCAAAAGAATGCTCAAACTTGATCAGATCTTTAATTTTTTCCTTAACGATCTTACTACATTTATTCTTTAATGAATATGATTCATCCGTTAACTTTTTCGTTAAATTATTATTTTCTGTTAATTTCTGTTAGTTCACCGTTAACTTACTCATTGATTCAATAAACAAAAAAAATTAAAAAAAATTAAAAAAAAAAAAAAAGTCTTAGGTTCAAACCCCAACCCAATCAAAATTGACATAATTAGTACTCTATTTTACTCAAATTAAATTAAATATTAATTTAGTAGCTACAACAAAAAATAATACATATGCATTTCTTTAATTTAGAATTATGTGTCTACAATGTCTTTATTCCAAAAAAAAAAATATTCATTATCAATAAATTATGGTCTAATGGTACTCGGGTTGCTTCTATTTGGAAGGTTGTAATTCGAGCGGAGTGTTATTGGTTCTTTGTGTTTCAATAGGTTGAGAAAGGTATATGAACAGACACTACATTGTAATAGAGTCAGAATTCTTTACATTCAAATTAATTAAGAGAAATAATTTTATTAATTATAGTCTTTGTTGTATTGAAGGGTTTGAAAGCCTTTAGCTCGCGAAAACGAAGAATAATAAGAACAGTAAGAAGACAAGAAGAACAAAGAAAAAGATCTCTTATATTTGATTCAAGTTCTCTGTACAGCATTACATCATATATATAACAACTATTCTAGAATCATACCATAATATTCAAACTATTACAAATCAAATCATTAATGCTAGAATAATGTCCATAATTAGATTTTACAACACTCCCCCTGAACATTATTTACCATAATCATGTCTCGTTAAAAAACTCGTTTGAAAAACCCTGTGGGAAAAATCTAGTCGAGAAAAGAGTACATGATGTATGGATAAATCATGTGTTGCTTTAGTTGCTTCATTAAAAACCTTACACTAAGAAAACCCCAGTGGGAAAAAAAACTTAGTTAAGAAAAAGAGTACAACTATAACCTTCTGGGTTTAATCTTCAGGATTCGCAAGAGTTGTTGGTCTTCTAGACCGAAATTTTATGTGCACAGAGATGTTGTTGCTCCCCCTGAAGTACGAACAACCTTTCTAACTACGCATACCGCATTATTGTAAACATATTTCTCAAAGGTAGAAAGCTTAGTAGTAAGGACTTAGTAAATAATCTGCTAGATTCTTCGTCTGATTGAACTTTTGAACTTGTATGTCACCACTTTCTGGGAGCTCATGTGGATAAAAAGAACTTTGTGCAATACCTGTTTAGTTTAGATACCTATTAACATATCCGCTTACTCATTTGTGCAACACATGCGCATTGCCTCAGTAAAGACCAGTGGGCGTCATTAATAATCATTCATCCCACACGAGCTTGAATATATGATAGTATTTCTAGTGACCTCAAACCATACGATTCTTTTTGAGGGCCTCGTAACTAAGCAATGATTTCATGAGTGTTACGCATGAGTAGCTACTAGTGTCGTTCTAACCTTGATTTCTATTGAGATAGCAAGTACCTCCAGATAGGAATACACAAATTCCAGTCGGAAGATCTAGCATTATGCGGATCAGACATTAAAACCATAGAGTCGCGCAATACCCATACATGTGGTGTCTTGGTCTCTTTATAAATAGAAGCCCAAAAGATCCCTTTGGTACCTTGTAAATATTCTGAGGATACTGTTTTATGCCATCCCAATGCCTTTCTGGTTATGGAGCCAGCACTAAAATCGACGCTAGCATGTTTACTGACAAAGAATATCATCTAGGTGTGCAAGATATACAAAGTGCCCCACATGACTTTAAGTAGGAAATTCTGGTCCTACGAATATATCATTTCGTCCTTCTTTTATGCTGTACGGGTCCTTATCAACTTCAACGTTTGATCACTACCATTGGGAGTTGACTAAAGTGGATGTGACTATATCCATGTAGACTCTCTCCAATAAATTTGTTTGTTATTTGGGATGGTTGTGATTGAATATTCCTTCAGGGGAGGTGCTCATCTGGCAGTGCCGAGACAGAACTTTGTTTTTCCCAAGTCCTTTCAAGTTCGAATTCATAATTTAAAATAAGCATGCCTTCTGGCTCTTGCGATGTCCTAATGGTGTTTATGATCATATACATAAATGGATATAATACAAATCCATTCAGATGATTCTTAGGTGGAGATGGCAAAGACTAATATCTTTATTTTCATATCTTGTTTTAAGAAATTCACTCAATCGACAAACCACATTCTTCCGATTGTTTTAAGCCATACAATGACTTTTGTAGTTTTACGCTGAACATATTTTTATTTGTATTTCCTTTAACATAAAGGATTTTGATGCCCTCAGGTACTTTCATATATATGTCAGCATCTAGTGACCCATATAAGTATGCGGTCACAACATCCATTAACTGCATTTTCTAAATTCATTTTTACTTCCATCGATATTAGATAACGGAACGATGTGCCATCTAAGACAGGAGAGTAAGTTTGTTCAAAATCTATTCCGGGTCTCTGTGAGAACCCTTGAGCTACCAGTCTCGCTTTGTATCTTACCACCTCATTTTTTCCTTTCCTCTTTGGATACTGAGATCACGCCTTTAGGGGTACCAGGAGACTAAACACTTTTCTTTTATTTAGCGAGTTGAGCTCAGCCTCAATTGGCTTCTTTCCATTTCAACCAATCGGACGCTTCCGGCACTCCACTATAGTTTTTGGTTCTGGATCCAGATTATTGAAAGAAATGTGTAGAGCAATTGTAGAGGTGAATTGGTCATCGACGACTGTTACATTTCTATTAAGATTTTCTCCTGTTTCGAAAAGGTTTATGGCAGATTCTATATTTACTTCAACCAAGTCTTTCTCATTTGCTATCATATCTTGGTGAAGATGTTCGTATTCCCAAGAGTTAGATTTATTTGTAGCACGTGCATTTACACTGGGATTTTTCGTCTCAAGACGATTTTGGAGTAACTGTGATTGTTTATTGTTTTTGGCTTTCCGCGGATTTTAAATCTTTTGCACCAACTGGTCTTCCACGCTTCTGGGTTGGTAATGTTGGTGTTAGTATTTGGTCCTATGGACAATTATTCTCGATTGAGTATTTTCTGCAGGAATATATGACCTAGTCACTCCTTTATAGTCCGTAAAAGGCATCTGGCTACCGAAATTAATGCAGTCAATTATGTCTCTCCTAGAAGTTGGTTAGTCGCATTTGTTCTAGGATTCTTCTTCTTCGTAGGTCATTTGTGGCACGCGGGAAGGGCTCGTGCAGCTGCAGCCGGATTTGAAAAAGGAATTGATCGTGATTTTGAACCTGTTCTTTCCATGACCCCTCTTAATTGAGATGAGACGAGAGATCCAATGCTTGAAGTAGGAATCGCTAGAATTCAATCATATATAAATGAATCATCTATATTAGAATCGGCTTAATTCCTTGTTTTTTTTTTTCGTTTCAACTCATTTTATTGGATTTATATTCAATCTCTTTTTTCTGGCTCGACTATCCCACCTAGCCAAGCCAGAAAAAAGAGATTGGATACCAGTTCGGGCAAAACCATAAAGAAACAAGTCTTATTCAATGATCAAAAAAAAAAAAGGAGAGAGGAGGAATTCCTTAAGACCACCACCTACTCGCACCACGGCAAATGTATTTGCTAATACAAATAATCTAATTAGAATACCTAGTATCATGACCTGTAGGCTAAATCGACACCCCAATCATGCCCACAAATGCCTTTTATACCGAAATAGCATTTTTTTTATCCTCCAGTATATTTATGAAGAGCATACAAAGGCGAAGTTTTTTAAGGTAGATTACCCCAACAGTGTTATAAAAATGATCCGGTATCCCATTCCCATTAGACTTGATTTGAGGGTGTTTAAGATTTTACATTGTAGGATAAGTCAAGAGACTTAGATGTTGAAATTTCGGTCACCCTTTTATGAAATAATGATCCATTTCGCCCCAAATTCCGATTAATGAACTTGCTATACACAATCCATGATGGTTTTACCAAAATGTAATTCTTTCGATAGACTTGCGCATTATATATTATTAAAGTAAATCCCAAGAATCTAAATGATAATTAATATGCTACAAGTATTAATAACAACATTGACTAATTTTTAGGGGAATTTCAAAATTTATCATGTTGATAATAATATCTCAAACTTTATCGGTGTAAGTGCTTATGTGGTATTAAAGCCATTCTCGAGAATAAATAAATATGAAATTTGTATTGATTTAGCCAAAATAGCTTAGCTATTTCGACCATAGCAAATTTGCATACTTATATGAAATCGTATAATTTTAAATTTTCTTTCGAAAGTGTAATTGGACATTGTTAATTTTGGTGTTGTCAACGGTGAAATAACTTTTGGAAAGGTGGATAAGGAAAAACAAAAAAAATGGATTTTTTTTCCATATATGTTAATTTCACCTTGTTG
>VALG01008991.1:0-39557 GCA_009835305.1 Ipomoea purpurea | reverse complement strand
ATTTTACCCCCAATTAAATTTATTTCCTATTTCACCACCGCCGTCGTCGCTACCACCTCCACCACCACCGCCACCAGCACCACCACCCCAACAGCACCACCACCACCGCCACAACCGCCGCCACCACCACCCCACCACTGCCACCACCGCCACTGCCACCACCATCACATATTTTTATAAGGGTATTTATGTCTTTTAAAATATATTTCATTTATATTCCTTAAATCAACCAAACACTGTAATATAATTCCTAAAGTCTATTCCTTCTGCGAACCAAATAATAGAATACAATGCCTATTATATTCCTTACCCATTCCATTCCTTATGGAATAACATTCCTATATTTACCTCAAAATTCATTCAAATGAACCAAACGTGCTGTTATGTTGTGGTTGGGTTCCTCTCCTACCAATGAAATAATAATATATATAATATATATATATATATATATTATACTATATATATATATATATAATATATATATATATATATATATATATATTCGTTGGGCAATGGTTTGCGGGGCCGAGTCCAACATGCGACCGGCTAAATAAGTTATAATGAATGGTGTCCCCCTTCCTTTGTAATAATAAAAAAAAAAAGTATAATGGAATAAATTTTGATTTCGTTACTAAATTAATATACCTTTTGGTGTCTTGACAATTAATATAAGAGCAGGTCACAAGTTCACTACTACCTATAACACCTGCTGATAAGAGGCATGACCGGATTTTTTGATTGTGCAAGTTCGGCTACCGCACAGGGTCTCAAATTTTAGAGGGGCCCCCAAATATTAAAGGCTCAATGTTTAATTTTTACTAACTAGTTTAGAAATAAAAATTAAAAATGTTCAATTAAACTTAAAAGGCTTCACGAAGAAATGGTCCCTAAAAATATAAGAAATTTGGCATAATCTTACTATTGCAAATGCGATGTGTAATTGTCCTGCGCTGCTACACCCTCTCATGACTTGCAGAAAACTGAAGCTCTAGTACATGAAATTATGTAGATGATGGATGGGAGTAGGACGAGGAGAGACAATAATAAATGTACTAGACAAGAAGAGTGGTGACCCAGTAGTTCGGTAATATCCATGTGAAAGGAATATTTATATATATGCAACATCTGAGGTCAACCACAAAATCATGAAAATCTTGTGTCTATCTAAGTTTAACCTGGGAAAAAGAGGGAAACAAATATATCTTCAAGATCCTGAATTTCGACCACACCACGAGGGTGGCTCTGATCGGACGGGCAGGGGTTTGTGCATGCATCTCAGATTCCATCCACGCCGTCCGTCCGCTGCATGTAAACTCGATCATGCAGGTACGTGGTACTTCTTCATCATGCGTGTCCATTGCTGTCTCCGCTTCTACTGTACTACTCGGATCCTCTTTAATATTCTCCCGTACCTTTATTACCATTATATATTGCATGACCCGCCTCGACCTTATTAAATCCGTGACCTAATAATGTCTTTCTTTGGATCCTCTCATCTAAATATCTATCTACCCATCATAATACTTGTATATAACATGTGTATAAACTTATTGTTGTACGGAGATCGGTAAAGGTCAAGTCTACATTTAGTGGTCGGCTTGGAGATTATGAATTTTCGACCACCTAAAAGTGATCTTAAATCAAGTTAAAAGCCTTGTTCCGACCACTTTTGGTTCTTGTTGCTATTTCTGACCACTTTTTGCTTTAGACTTAATTTAAGATCACTTTCAGGTGGTGAGAAATTCCATAATTTTCAGCAGTGGGTGGTCGGCTTGGAGATTATTAAGTTGATGTCTGGCTAACTCCAGCATCTAGCGTCTCGTTTCGAAAATGTGATGACTGTTTATAAGGAAATAAAGTTACACTTTTACTATTAGTTATAACTTTTGATTACTGATAAGCGTGTGATTAACAAGTGGTATTACAATATCACTTTTCCAAATAAAATTTAAAAAGTGATGCAGTTCAACGTTTGCAAATTTCAATAAAAACTATTAATAATGGCAACAGATAAATTTTACTGAAAGTCTGCTCATACTTATAGTAATGTGTGCAAGTTAAAGCTGAAAGTTAACATGTCATGTCAAACAAAATGGATCCATCTATGATCTATTCGATGAGTGGGAGAGCAGTGAAAACATGGTCCTGTATATTGTATGTAACAATTATCAAATCACTGAATTTTTTAATTAAATAATAATTTTATACATTTCTTTCACATGGCAGGTGTATGTTCTTCCTTTTTTTATCATAGTACGCGGAGTATTATTATAATACATCAGCGGTTAAAAGGACGCATGAGAGTAATGTTCAAAATTGTAAAAGTATTTTTAATAATTGTTTTTTGCATAAATTTTAAGACGCTAAGTAACAGAAAAAGAGGGAGGGATTTTTTTTTTATTTTTTTTTTTTATTTTAAAGTGAGTTCCACTTTAGAGACAAAAATTATATTTTTCAGGAAGGACCCTAAATTTTCTCTCTTGATCTTTCGCTTTAGCAAAAACCTCCTCAACTTTCTATATATTGTTAAAATAATGAGGGAGAGGAGCTCAATCATTAATCAAGTAGATAAGAAGTGTACTTAAGAGTTGCTTCTAGGGGTGAAGTGACAATTCGATCACCACCACAAATATTGATGATTTAGATTTAGGATAAACTCTTTGTTTGAAGAAATGTAAAGTTTTGTATTGAGTTTTGAAACTATATTAACTCAATTTACTTCTTTATGAATTTAAAGAATAGATTTGTAGAATTTAGGATAAAAATGACAGATTCAGGGATAACCATGACAGTTTCCACCTCTACCCTATATATATATATAGATCAAGAGAGAGAAATATTCAAATGAGAATCACCATTTCCATTTTCTGAGTCTTGTGAGACTCTTTATAAGTGTACAAAAGCTACTATATAAATGTACACAGACTAATTAAATTCCTGAATTCATTTCTGTTTAGGATATAATTTGATAAAATTGGAAAACCTAAATTATCAACCAAAAAAAGGGGGGAGGAGGCATGGCAGAAATGAAATGAAGCTTAGCTTGGGGAAATGGGGTGCCAACTCAAACGAAAGAGTTGTCTCCATCAGACCAGGTCTTATGGACCATGATGTCGTTTATGCATGTTGTCGCAACGTGGCATCTCGTCTCCTGAATAAACCAACAGCCACTAGCTAGCTTGCGCAGATGAGATGAGAACCAAAGTAACAGGCACTAGCTACCTAATAAGCTAATTCATCTTCAATTCTCCACTTTTTGTTCTTTTCCGGCCACCACCTAGCTTTGCTCCACCGCCATATCTCCACTGCTGCCGCCATTGCTAACTTCACTTCAATTCCACTTTAATTTTCAGCTTTCACTATCACTTTCTCCTCTCATCAAAAGCCTATATATATATATATGTGCCGTATTCCAACTTATAGTTTTCAAGCTTAATGTCTGTCTTTAAAACATAAATATATTTTTAGCGTAATTGGTTGGTTGCTTCACTTAAAGATCATGATTGAAATATTCTTTATATGCACATAAACACTAGGATATTGACAGAGTAATGGTGCCAGCACCCGATCCGGGACCGCAGAAAAGCCAACGTGCAGAACTTCAACTGACATAATACCAACGGATGGAAACGTTACAATAAGACATTTACTACACCGTCATTGAAGAGAGAGGAATGAATGCTCAGCTCCTCATTATGCCTCATTATGATGTTACTGTTAGGGACTTGATATAAGTAGGACCTTCTCCTCAGTCAGAGAGGACACGTTGAATTTTGTACTGAAACACTTGCAATACAACTATTGTTATTCTCATATTATATTTCCGGCACTTACCGTCAAATATGATCAGCGAACTGGTTGTGCAATTCGTAATTTGCTTCTTTAACGATTCTAGAGGCAGGGTCCTGTAGATTTAAGATTAGTCAAGCAAAATTAATGATCACTTATGTTTTTTTTTTAAATAATAATAATAAAATAATAATAATAATAATAATAATAATAATGGAAAATGATACTTTTTTCCTGAGTTATATACGTATAGCACTTTTCCCCCCTAAATTATTCATGTAAGCACATTAGCTTCCTCAATTATTCTAAAAGTGGCAGTTTTCTTCCCATGATATATTAAAATTGACATTTCTACCCTTAGAGTAAACATTTTTATTTATTTTTCTTCTCCAACAAATTATTGCGTATTACGTAGGGATGATCATGGTTCGGGTTTCGAACTGAACCGGACACTATAACAATCGAATTAAAAGTTTTCGGTTATGATTCAGATCCAGAACCTAATATTTGGATTTCAGTTTATTAAAATTATGAATCGAAAAAACTGGATCCTAAATCGTGAACAAGCAGTTCCGGATCCGGTTCGCGATTTTGAACCGTCTTTATTTTTAAAATAGTCTAAACTCAACAATAAATGTACTTGTTTTTTTTCAGTTCGGAACATGAACCGATCGTTTCGGTTCGCGATTTTAAGAAACTCTAATATCGAGTTTCGATCATAAATTGTAATTGAAATATTTCAATTTGGTTGCTATAATGTCTGTTTGATTTTAACCAAATTGTGGTCATAATTTGTGGGAGAAGAAAAATAAATGAAATATTTATTTTAAAGGTAAATATGTCCATTTAACATTTTAAAGGAAAAAAAACCACTTGAATAATTAATGAGAAAAAAGTACTATAAATATATAACGCAGGGAAAAAGTGCTATTATTATTATTTATTATTATATTATTATTATTATTATTATTATTATTATTATGTATTATTATTATTATTATTATTATGTTAGTTAACAGATTCATATAGTTTTAATTATAAAACTATAGATATTTATTAATTTATATTGTAATAGACATCTTCTGTTAAAAAAAAAAAAAAAAAAAAGGACATCTTCTCGCTCACGAGGGCTAGACAGGGAATACGTAATAGTGTAAATAATGAAATGCTTATCTAATCATAATTTACCTTATTCATCTATATATCTCAATCGAGCTTACTTGAAATTAATTCTCAAAGCATTTGTTTAATTAAGTCTAGTTTAAACACACACACACACACACACACACACAAAAAAAAAAAAGAAGAAGTTAGTTTAAGCTAGGAGAATTTTTAATTACAAAGGAAGGGGGATACCCATACAACATATGCCTATACTAAGGCTCGAAATCTATAGACCTTCCCACATAGGGAAGCAATCCAATACCAGTGGACCACAAGCCACCGGTGGACTGATACTAATTTGACCCCCAAAAGAAAATAACTAAAAAAAATTATTGACAAAAAAATATAATTATGTTAATAAAATCGGTAAATATTTAATTTAGCTACAAATTTGTATAGGTAAATTAATAAAATTTGTAGCTAAATTAAATAATTACCAATTTTTATTGACATAATAATTTTTTTTTGGGTACATCAGCCCCCAACGAAAATAATAAACACTATTGGAAATTATTGAATTTCCGACCACCTGAAAATGATCTTAAATAAAGTTGAAAGCCTTGTTTCGACCACTTTTAGTATTCGGAAAAACCCAAAGCCTTGTTCCGACCACTTTTAGTATCCGGAAAAACCGTTGTTGCTATTTCTGACCACTTTTTACTTTCAACTTATTTAAAATCACCTTCAGGTGATCGGAAATTTCAGAATTTCCCGTAGTGAAATAAAATGAACTATTAAAATAATAAATAAGATTTTAAAAAATAATGAACAGAGTGTAATATTTAAATATTTAATGCCAGACAAAATGGAAGGTGAAATAGGCCAAGATAGGCTTAATCTCAAAGTAATTAAGATTAAAGGATGTCAATGGGGTGATAGGATGTTAATAAACAATTTTATATAATCCATATCCATATTGAATCTATAGCAATACTGGCTGGCCTTGCTTCAACAATATCCACATGATCTCAAGAACCAATAGAATTTTCTCTATCCATGCTTAGCAAGTTTAGAGAATTACTTTATATGAGATCACTCTAATTTAAATAAAATTGTCCTAGAATAAGCTATAAGACATTATTTATATATATATAGTTGGCTTAAACCATTTATCCTTATTGGACTAAGATTTGTCTCAATTAGACCTAACCCAAATAATTGATGTTCAATGATATAATGGGGTGTTGATAAATAGTTATTAGTTGATTGTGTTACTAAGTTTGACTAGTTGATAACATTAGCTTATTGTATAAAGATGTTTGGTAAATTAGTTGTTAGTTGATAACTGGTTACATATAAAATCACTGCTGAAAATTATGGAATTTCTGACCACCTGAAAATGATCTTAAATCAAGTCGAAAGCCTTGTTCCGACCACTTTTGGTATCCAGAAAAACCTTTATAGCTATTTCCGATCACTTTTTTACTTTCGACTTGATTTAAGTTCACTTTCATGTGGTCGAGAATTCTATAATTTCAGTAGTAATATGACTTTCTCAAAAAACTGTTCGAAAAAGCTACTTTGAGTAGAAAGTAGCTTTTTGAGCTGTTACAAAAAGTTATATAATCAAACACTCATATTGGCTACTTAATTAAGTCAAACAGCTCAATAATGTCAAACAAATTAAAATAACAAATAAACTAAATATGTTACCAAACAAGGCCAATATATATCGAGCTGAGTAGTACACAAGGTTAGCTGTTGGTTCCTTTAATTTTTATTAATAATTTATTTTGTATTTTATATGAACGACGTGAGAAATTTATTATAATTATTTGAGAATGTGTACGGAATAAGCCTCGCATATATTTCACAAAGCTTAGCCTAACAAAACTTGAAGAAAGAAATAGTGTAACGTGAAATTGACTTATTTGTACAATTGTACCCACAAAAATTCCTAACCATTCGCCCACTATTAAGTACTGTATAATTAGGGATTAAATATCATTAATCTCCTTAAAATATCCAAACCGCAATTTATGAAAATTAATAATTCGTAATTAAAAGTGCTTGTGTACCTCTCAAGCATGCCACATGACAACACAGTGCCGACACGGCCTGACCTCACCCCGATTTGACCCTAACAAAAACTATTACGACATGATAATCATTGTGCATAACATAAATCTCCTTGAATTAATGATGTTCTAATTAATATTAATCATGGTATTAACACACACGCAAGCTAATCCCATTGGCAGTGTTCCTCACGCGCCTCCTTTCCACTTTCGTCGAGCAATCGTGCGGCGCCTCTGTAAATTTCCTAACATTTTCCCTTTTATTCACCCCTATTAGGGGTGTACAGAAATCGTCCTATCCGAATATATTTTGTTAGTATTATTATTATTTCTATATATTATTATTTTATATTCTATGCTTGTATTTGTGTGGTATTAGAATAGCTAACTTAGTATAGTCTATTAGTCATGAGTAGTTAGAGTTACATTACAGATATACTTTGTAATCCCTATTCTATTGTAACTGAATGATTTGACTTCTCTAATCTGGTATTTGGTTGGTAATGGCACAGGTTTGGCGATTTCACGAATCGGTCATGCATCACTCCCATCTGTATCTAAAACGTTACATTTAACCAATATTTGCATGTGCCAACTCTGTCAATTCCTCTTTCTGTGCATAAGTTCACTACGGAAAACAATGTATTTTTTGAATTTCATGATAATTGTTTTCTTGTGAAGGACTCCACAACCAAAACAGTTCTTCTTATAGGTCCACCACAGGCGGCTTGTACAAGCTCCCGGTGTCCCGGTCTCATCTTGCGTTCGTCAGTTCCCGGGCCACTCCAACAATGTGGCACCGCAGGCTTGGTCATCCGCACAGACAAGTTCTAAATAAAGTCTTACAGAATTGCCCAAACACGTCAAATAAAACTGAGTCCTTGGAGTCATGCATGGCGTGCCATCTCGGCCAAATCGTCTCGTTTCAAGTTAGATAGGGTTCCAAATTCTAGCGAAAATGTATTAGATTTATTATATACAGATATATGGGGACCTTCTCCTGTAACTGTCTACAAATGGTTTTTGTTATTTTGTGCTCTTTGTAGACGACTATTCCAGGTTCTGCTGGTTTTATCTATTACGGGTAAAATCAGACATATATAAAATTTTGAGTCGTTTCGTGCGTTGGTAGAGCGTCAATTTCCGCGCTCTATCAAGTCCACTCAGTCAGATTTAGGGGGTGAATACCTCAAGTTACACACCACGTTTCAAACACTTGGTATAAACCATCGCCAATCTTGTGCCTATACACATGAACAAAACGGACGAGTGGAGCGCCAAAATAGACACATCGTCGAAACCAGCCTTGCTCTACTCACCGAAGGCAAAGTACCCCTACAATATTGGGACTATGCCTTTGAAACGGCAACCTACCTAATCAATTTCTTACCATCATCAGCCATAAACTTTGAAAGTCCACACACTCGCCTCTTTAAAATGCCACCCTCGTATACTTTCCTTCGTGTCTTTGGGTGCTGATGTTTTCCATATCTACGCCCTTGTAACAGGCATAAGATAGAGTACCGCTCGGCACCTTGCGTCTTCTTAAGTTATCCACCCTCCTTTAGGGGATACATGTGTATTGATCTGACAAGTGGAGAAACCTATATCTGTCGCTATGTCCGGTTTGAAAAAATTGTTTTTCCTTTTTCAACAGGGTGCTTAGCTAAGGAGGTATCACCACCCGCTTTGCCTTGGGCCATTGGGCCCATAGTACCGCCTACAACATCAATGGTGGCGGCCCCGAGGCCCACACCATGTCATTCCGGGCATGAGCCCATGCCGCTAGCTCGTGAACCGCCACAATTGGCCATAATTAATGCCGCCCCAGCAAAGACCCACAGGCCCGAGCCCAACTTCAAAGTCGGGATCATGTCATGCGCCTTCGTCATATGACTAAGGGCACGGATGAGAATTTTCATGCATTAAGTGCCACCACTGACCCATCTTGCTACTCCCAAGTAGTGGGACACCTGCATTGGCGTGAAGCAATGAGTCAGGAGTTTAATACGCTGCTACATAATAACACATGAGGGTTAGTGGCTCCAGAATCATATGAACATCATTGGCTGCAAGTGGGTGTTTCGTATCAAACGCAATGCCGATGGCGCTGTAGAGCACTACAAAGCGCGTCTCGTTGCAAAAGGGTTCAATCAAGTAGCGGGAGAAGATTTCTTTGACACCTTTAGTTCTGTGGTCAAACCGACCACGGTTCGAATGCTATTTTTTCTTGTTGTGTCCAACAGTTAGACACTGCTCCAGTTAGACGTTCACAATGCTTTCTTGAACGGTCACTTGGTGGTAATTGTGTACATGAAGCAACCACCGGGGTACGAAGATCCGACTAACCCCAGACATGTCTGTCATCTGCAGCGATCTCTTTATGGCTTGAAATAGGCTCCACGGGCCTGGTTCAAGATACTTCATGATTTCTTACTGTCTGCAGGGTTCAACTCATCCAAAACAGACTTCTCGCATTTTTACTACACTGCAAGGACCTCTCGTGTGTTTTTGCTTGTTTGCGTTGACGACATCATCATGATGGGAAACGACGCATCTCTGGTTGACTCACTTCTGCAGCGCCTTGCAACTACCTTTAAAATCCGTGATCTTGGCACACCAGGATTCTTCTTGGGTATTGAGACAGTCGTAGTAGGCGCAGCGCCGCTACATGACGGATCTACTAGTGCGGTCTAGGATGGTCGACTGTAGACCTCTCACTACACCAGCGGCCGTCAGTAAGGCGGTGACCTCATCTGATCAACTGTTTGAGAATCCGACATAATATCATCGTGTTGTAGGAGCCTTGCAGTAACTTGACTATCACTCGACCTGATTTATCGTATGCGGTTAATCGCTTGAGTCAATTCATGCACTCACCGACTATTGAACACTGGGCCTTGTGAAACGCGTGTTACGATACATCAAAGGGATGCTGGACTATGGGTTACGTCTTTCACCGTCCTCCTCTACTAGCATTCATGCCTTCTCGGACTCCGACTAGGCTGGTTGTCCTATTGATAGGAAGAGTACAAGTAGGTTTGCTGTTTACCTGAGGTCTAATATCATATCTTGGCTGTCCAAGAAGCAACGCACCGTCGTGTGCTCATCTACCGTGGTAGAGTACATAGCCCTCGCTGATGTATCTGCTGAAGTCACCAGGATTGTTTCTTTACTCCGGGAGCTAGGGTTACACTCGGGTCAACCAGCAATGTTGTTCTGTGACAACCTAGGGCTTACATATCTCTGTGCTAATCTTGTCTTTCATGCCCGTACCAAACATGTGGAAATTGACTATCACATCGTCCGTGACAGAGTCGCTTCCGGGGACTTCGTCGTCAACTATGTTTCCACGATAGATCAGCTGGCAGATATCTTCACTAAAACCATTGCCGTCTCCACAGTTTGCTACTCTTCGAGGCAAGCTCAATGTTTGTGGCTCACCAACCTTGTGCTTGAGGGGGTGTGTTAGTATTATTATTATTTCTATATTATTATTTTATATTCTATGCTTGTATTTGTGTGATATTAAAATAGCTGACTAGTATAGTCTATTAGTCAGGAGTAGTTAGAGTTACGTTACAGATCCACTTTGTAATCCCTATTCTATTGTAACTGAATGAATCGACTTCTCTAATATAATATATGTATATTATATATATATATATATATATAGAGGAAGGTTCAAGTGCGGCGGTGTCTTACGGTGCGACGGTGGGTCACCAATAGTTCAACAAATATACACCATCAACGTTAGGAAAATACACCACAGAAATACACATAAATTAGGTACGCATCACAAAAAACACACCATTAGGTGTGAGTAAAAATACCATACAGTGTTCGAAAATACACCATTGGGGGTGGTGAGTTATATGGTGTATTTTTTTTTAGGTCTGTTGTATATATTTTGGTGTTATTTTTTTTTTTTGCATATCATTGTGGTGTGTTTCCCTTACACTGTCGGTGCCCATGTTGTCAACACTGTTGGTGTATTCTGAAAAAAAGACCCTGCCGCATTTGAACTTTCTTTTATATATATATATAGTATATATATATATATATATATATATATATATATTATATATAATATATATAATAATATATATATATAGTATATTATATATTGTAACGGTGTATATAATATATGTGTGTGTGTGTGTGTGTGTGTGTGTGCGCGCGCGTGTGTATATATATATATATATATATATATATATATATATATATATATAATAGGGTTACCATTTCTCCTTTTTATTTGCTTGTTGCGTAGTCGTGACTTGAGACTTCTCTGAGTTCTCTCAGTCTCTTAGAATCTCATTCTCTCTTATCTAGTTCTCTCATAGTCTCAATCTCATAATCCATTCTCCAATCTCTACTCTATAATTTTCCATGAAACATTAGTAGAAAACAAGTAATCATATTGTTTTTTAATATTGTTGTTGTATACTTGTAGTGTTTCTGTGTTTGATGTGTTCTGTAAATCACTAAATATTTAATTTCTATGATGAATTTTTGAGTTGCGACCCCTAATTTGTAAGTGAGCCACTAAGCCCTAATTTTTGGGGCTTTCCATATTTATGATGAACTTAATAATTTCTGATATATGGTTGGTTGTTTAGCATTTTATGGTTAGAGGACCCTTAAAATTTTGTAAATAATGAAATTGAGTACTTTCTGATATATGGATGTATGTGAATATTCAGTATTCTAGATAATTGGATATTTTGATGAATGATGATCCATTATGTATGTATTTGAGACTTTGAGTTTTTCTGTTGTTATGTTTGAATGTTGGACTATTGTAATATTGTTTGATAATGTGCCCTAAAATATGGGCAATTCCACATTATGATGAATTTGAGTATAAAATTTATGGTGGAAGTTATTGTCCCTAATGCGCTTTATTGCTTTATGTGGATATATGTTGGTTGTTGCTCATATCTAGGCCCTAAAATTTGGGCAATTTCATATTATGAAGAATGCTGAGTATGAATTTATGGTGGAAGTTATTGTCCCTAATGTGCTTTACTACTTTGATTTATGTGGATATCTGTTAGCTATAAGGTTGTTGTCCCTATCTGAACCCCAAAATTTGGCAATTCCATACAATGATGAATTCCGTGTATGAAAATCTGTATCTGTATGTCCCCTAAATATGATTGTATGACTATTAATATTTATGTGATGTGATATTGTGGTTATTTGACTTACTAATACCCATTATTATAGATGGAAAACATAAGTGCATTTGGATATCCTACTACCTCAACTGAATAAGAACATGGAGTATAAACTCAAGGTACTGAAGCGAATTCTCAGCAACCTATGAAATCTTCTAATGTTGTTCTTGCAAAAAAAAAAAAAAGAGAAAGGAGGTTGAATCCTAATCAAAATTCTGGGATCACTTTGAAAAGATCCTTAATCCTGAGGGCAAATTGATTAAAGGGAAATGTTTGTATTGTGCAAAAATCTTTGCATGTGAATCAAAGAAACATGTCACTTCCTCTTTGACACACCATATATTGGGCTGCCTAAAAAATCTCCATTCTAAGGATACAAGGCAGTCACTTCTCACATTCAACATTGTTTCAACCTCTAGAACATATGCTTCTAAGGGGGTTTGGGGGACTTGCGTTTTCAATTAGGAAGCTATTAGAAGGGCTTTGTGTGAGATAATAATAATTGGTGAGCTTCTATTTAGGTTTGTTGAGGGGCAATGGTTTAGAATGTTTATTTTTATTCCTTGCCCTAGGTTTCAAATCCTTATTGGTGGACAATTTCAAGAGACATATACCAAATTTACCTAGATGGAAAATTAAATCTTAAGAAGCTTTTTAGGCTGAGCACTCAAAGGGTTAGCTTGACTACTGATACCTGTACATTTCATAGATGATTAGTGGAAGCTAAATAAAAAAATCATATCATTTGTCCCTATTTCTTCCCACAAGGGGGAGTATAAGCTAAGACATTAGAGAGCTGTTTGATTGTGTTGGGAATTAGAAATGTCTTTACTGTCACTGTAAATAATGTATCTTCTAATGATACTACTATGAGTTTTTTTAGAAGCAAATTGTTGTCTTAGGGTATAACTTTTGTTAGGAGTTAGTACATTCACATGATGTGTATAGCCTATATTTTGAACTTGGTGGTGCATGATGAGTTAAAATTTGCTAATAGCCTATGTGAGCTTAATTGTACATGTTTCTCGTGTTAGTTTGAACATATTTGTGGGCTTAAGTTCATTCAAGTGATACTTTCAGTCATTCCATTGTTTCTCATGAAGATATGGGTTTTTACACTTTTTTTGAATTTTTACGATGTTTTTAGCTGTTTCGGAACCATTGTAGGTCAATTACAAAGGCAAGGGAAATCCTAGGACAAGTTTTGGAGTCACATTGACCAAAGATACTTGAAATAGGATTTATCGACTCGTCCCAAATTTCCAGAATGGTTGCTGTTCGGGTTTAGGAGAACTCGACGCGTCGAGGAAGTCCGACCGAGAGGGCTGAAAAAAAACGACGACTAATCCTCGACGCATCGAGAACTGCGATTTGGGCAAGGTTCGGTTTTTTGCCCGGAAAATTTCCTAAATCATCCCCGTTGGCTCCACTATAAAAGGTCCACTTCACTCCACCCTGATAAGACCCCAAGCTGTTGTTTTGAATACAAGAAAGAGGAGAATCAGAGCTACAAGTTGCCTTGGGAAGAAAGAAAGAAAATGTTAGGAAGTTTGGGTGAATCTCTTGGAATCTATTGTTTTATCTTTCTTGATTGCTTGTAAACTCTTTTATTTTATTGCTCATGAATATTATTGGCCATTGCTGGCTAAATCCCCTTAGGGATCTTGGGTAAAGTGTTCATTTATTGTGCCTAATTCTTCAAGTATCTCTTAATAATATTCATATTCGGGTTTTATAAATGTGTTGCAATTGTGTTTTGGTTTTTGTTGATGCTTGTAACTAATGACCCATTAGTTACTTGTTTCATAGCTTCTTATGTACTTAACGGGGAGTTAGGTTATAATTAAGAGCGACAAATTGCACTTACTATTGCACCTTGGGAGATGACATATTGGTTAAGGAGTTAATTCTTGACTATTGCACATCGAGAGATGGTATTAGTAAGAGTTTATATTGAACGTTTGTTCTTTCATTGTTGGGTGTTTATATCCACGAGAGTGAATATTCACTTAGGTTTAAAGAGATTATGGGAGTAACTCTTCCTTTTGTTTGTATCAATGTGCAAAAATCGCGGCCTAGGCGCTAGGCGCCATATGCGCCGCCGCGAGGAACGCCTCCGCAGGCCGGCCGCCTAACCGTCCGGTGTCTGGCGGTTCGCCGATTTTTTTTTTTTTTATTGATTATGTCGGAAAAGTTTCGGAAGGCATAACTTTTGACTCGGTTGTCCGATTTGGACAATTTTTTTTCAAATCGCGTATTTTTTCAGATCTATCCACGCAAACGGCCAAAGCGGTTTCGTTCACTAATTTTCTAAAAAAAATGCTTTCTTTAGCTCCTTAATTTTAGTTTTTTATGTATTATAGGATGGTTTAAACAATCTTTTGGAACAATTTTACAACACTTTTGTAAATAGTTTCTAAGAAACTAACTTATGAAACCTTATGTTTTAGTACTAAATTTAAAAAAAAATTAATTTTAATTTTTTTTTTAAAAAAAAAAATAATAAAATAATAAAAAATAATAAAAATAAAAAATAAAATAAAAAAATCGCGCCTAGGGGGGCGCCTTAGCGGTTTTGCAACATATGGTTGTATTCTCACACTGTTTAATCCCTAGATTAATATTTTTTTTAGATGGCACTAAGTGATTAAACACTTTGAATTCCAAGAATCTTCATTCTCTCTTTATTGGTTTTCACAAAACCTGCTACTTTGCTTTTTAAATTAGTTTTATAATTATCAAACCATCCATAGATTTTCGTTAGGATTAGCTTCACAAGAATAAATTAGTGCTAGTGCTTGAATACCCACGATTTCCTGTGGATTGATAACCCCAACTTACTCCAGTAATTATTTGTTTGAGAAATATACTGCAAGCCACCTCAGTCTAGGTTAAAAAAACCAAACCGAAAAGACAAAGAATGGAGGCTGGTGGGAAGCAATAAAGAAACATCAAGCGGTATTTAATGGAAAATTTGTGGAGGACAGTGTTTGACTTTGAATATTCTTAGATGGTGGAAGCATAAATACGTGGAGAGATTCCTACTCTCTCTTAAATGGGCAAGGGATGTGCTAGCCGTTCTTATATCAACATTGCATATTGAACGTGCATTTAGTAATAAGTGGAAGTGTATTAAATGCATTTAGGAGTTTCTTATAACTCCTAAAATATTTGGAAAGCCCTAGTAATGTGCACAAGATTGTTTGAGGTTACAAATAACCCAATCACAAATCGAGAAAAATTTGAAATGTGGAAATGCTTTTGAAAAAGGTAACCTAGAGTCACTAATTTAAATAGGGATTCTATTTTCACTTTATTAGTTTTAAACTTAGATTTTTTTTTAATTAACTTCTTTTTATTTTGCAGAGTTGGCCACTGGAGTACTGGACTTGGAGTGTAGTTCTTCCCTTCCTCACTATATTGTAAGGCTGTAATACTTTATTTTCTTTGATTAAGGAACTTTCCCATTTCAGTTTTCTGTGAAATGTGAATTACTGAATTGTGATTTGTGATGCACTGACAAAAACTGGGACTATGGGACAATGGCTTGGCAACAATTGAATTGTTACTACCCTTGATTCCTTTCTATCAGGTATAACTATATTAGTATCAGATCATTAAGCTTTAAGCCTTTCGCCTTGATTAATTGAATCAATAGTGCATGTGTTTTATAGTGATCGATATGGTATATCACTCTCCCTTATTCTCATTTTGTTTTACTCATTAGTAGTTTACTAATTACTACTTTACAGGTTCAATAAATACTAACTTCAAATCTCCAATTGTTTCCGATGACTATGATAATGCTTCCACCGTTTGTCTGAAACAAAGGGCTTTGGGTTGGTATATGTTGCTCATGAGTTTTTGGGTCCTATTCCAAAACTTAAGTAGCATTTGCTCACCAATCCTACCTTGATATAAAAGCATAGCAATCTGGGCCTTTTTTCTTTCTCGATTCTTTGCCCAACCGTGTCTGTAATGGTGGTTTCAACTTCCAAGTACCTTAATACACTTATTTAACTTGTGTTTTAACTTTGCACAGGAAGATGATGAATGCTGATTGCTGATTGCTGATTGCTGAGTGTCTGTCTGCCTAAGTTGATGAGTCATTGAACTGATTCAAGTTTGAAAGGCATGAAAAGTTGTTGACTTGTTGTAATTTCTAAACTTGTAACTTGTAATTTGGAGTTTTGGATATTTGGTCATTTGGAGTTCGCCAGTTTGAACATTTGAACATTGTATGTAATTTGGACATTTATTGTAATTTCTGAACTTGTAACTTATAAGTTTGCAAAGTTGTAACATGTAAATTAGTAAATATGAAATTTTTAAGTTAAGTTTACAATTTTAGTATTTTTTAAAAATAAATTCAAATATAATTAAAAGTCGATAACAAACGACAGAATCCGAAATATCGAAATCTAAATGGATTACCTTCTAAAAATAGACGGATAGAATTCAAAATATGTAATCTGAAAACCGAACTCGTCTGATGTATAGGGCTACCCTATGTTATTTTCTTGCATTATTAAATAATTCATAACAAAGTAATTTTAATCATAACAAGTAAAAACTTTAAAATGATTGATTGTACATGCTTATTTTATAATAAAGTAATTAGTATTTTCTTACTAAATGAAAGGTCATAATACAGATACTATATTGTAAGAGAGTTCAATGGTGCTTTAAAAAAAAAGATTTTTTTTTTTTTTTTAAAATAATGAGAGTAAATTAATAATTATATGAAAGGGGCCTACCTGCCTCGAAGTATCTTAATTTGCCTTTGGTGGCATTTCCCTTGAATCCCTCTCCCCTATATAAGCCCACCATTTCCACTTCTCCCATTCATGCCTCGACCAAGATCAGAGTCCTACTACTTTCCACCGATAACTTAATCAATCTTCTCCGATCCATCTCCATAAACACCACCCGCCGTCCACGATGACAACTACTGATATAGAAAGCCTGTGGGTTTTTGCGCCTCGCCACAAAATGCAAGTACCTCACCTCTGTCAACTCCCTGTGCTTTGCATCCTTGTGTTTCTGGTGTGTGATAGCCATGAGCTTCATTTATTGGGCTTATCCCGGAGGCCCTGCTTGGGGCCGCCATAAATGGAGGACAAGCTATCCCATCAACCCTGCGCCTGGCCCTTCTGGCCTTCCATCATCGGAAGCATGAATCTGATGGTGGGTTTGGCTCACCGCAAACTTGCCGCCATGGCCGAGGCTTGCGCCGCCAAGGGCCTCATGGCTTTCAGCCTCGGCGAGACTCGTGCGGTTGTTACCTGTAACCATGAAGTCGCCAGGGAGATTCTCAACAGCTCCGCCTTGCCGACCGGCCGGTGAAGGAATCGGCTTACAGGTTGATGTTTGCAGGCCATAGGGTTCGCCCCTTACGGCGCCTACTGGCGAATCTGAGGAAAATCTCCGCCGCGCATCTCTTCTGCCCCAAGCAAATCAAATCCGCCGAGTCGCAGAGGTTCGAAATCGCCGCCCAGATGATCGCCAAGTTCGCCGCCGCCAAAGGCCACAGCATCCGAATCCGCGATGCCACCAAACGCCGCCTCCCTCAACAACATGATGTGCTCCGGTCTTCGGCCGGAAATACAGCCTCGACGAAAATTCTTCCTCCTCCGCCGCCGAGACGGCGGAGCTTAGGAAGTTGTCGACGAAGGGTACGATCTCTTGGGCATGCTCAACTGGTCCGACCATCTCCTTGGCTCGTCGATTTCGATCCTCAAAAAATCCGCCTCAGGTGCTCCAACCTCGTACCAAAGTGAACGCTTTGTCGCCGGATTATCAACGACCACCGCGCCACTCCCAAACCGCCGATACCCCCAGCGACTTCGTGGATGTGCTCCTCTCCCTCCCTGCTTCAGAAAAATTATCAGAATCGGACATGATAGCCGTTCTCTGGGTAACCACTAAGCTAATCACTTAATTCACAAGTCTTTTCAACCTTTTCAGCTCACTATTATAATATACTCTGTATATAATATATAAAATTCTCCTGCGATTTGGTATAATTATCAGAATATTTGAAGTAATGTCAATTCAAATTAAAAGCCTTGCTCGCGCGAGGAATAAGCCCTGTCCGTATAGAGAGATGGGTCTTGATAACCACTAGTGAAAGCAACTATTATTTCTATTTATTTTTTAAAAAATATATATATTTTTTGGAACATAGATTTACATAACTTTTTGCCTAACTTATTTTGGAGAATATTAATGTTACAAAAACAAGTCACTTCTTTATAAAGGAAGTAGTAGGATAATTTATTATAGATTTAATTTCAGTCCAAGTCTATTTCTTTTGTATAATTTTAAATTAGTTTATTATCAAGTGATAATTACATTTTAAGTAATTCAATAGTCTGAAATTAAATTTAAAATTGACACAAAAGACAATGGACATTATTTTTTTCCAGACAAAGCTATAATTGTGTTAACATTATATTGGCAGGAAATTGTATTTAGAGGGACAGACCGGTGGCGGTTTTGATAGAGTGGTCCTGGCGAGGATGGGCTCCACCTGATGTTCAACTAAAGTTCAGGGGAGGTGGACAGGATGTGGGGCGGGAACGGGCGTGACAGAGTCCGACGTGGCGAGATGGTGTATTTGCCGGCATGATCAAGGAGGTTCTTCGGCTGCACCCGCCGGGGCCGCTGCTGTCTTGGGCCCTCTGGCGATAACGGACACAGTGGTTGGCGGTATCATGTACCGGCGGGGACGCACGGCATGGGAACATGTGGGCCATCACGCGGACCCACAAGTTTGGGAAAACCTCTGGAATTCAACCCCCGGAGGTTTCTCGACGTGCCGGCTCAGGACCACTTCTCGATTATGGGGTCGGACATGAGGCTGGCGCGTTCGGTCGGGTCGCAGGCCGTGCCCGGAAAGAATCTGGGCTTGACCACCGTCACTTTCTGGGTGGCGGCGCTGTTGCAAGAGATTGTGTTTGAGGCGCGGCCGACGTTGACTTGTCAGAGGTCCTCAAGCTGTCTGTGAGAGGTCAACCCTCTCACCGTCACAGTCAAGCTCCGCTCCCAAGACTTGTGTAATTATTATTAATTAAGGTGTGAAAGTGTAACTAAAGTTGCAAGGGTGGGTGAAATCCATATCCATATTAAAAAAAAAAACCAACAAAACAAAACAAAAACAGCATCATCCCTATATATATAAAAAAAAAAAATGTCTACTCTACTGTACTCTACTCTAGTCTAGCGGTTATGTGACGTTTTAGCTTTGATTGTTACTCTTTTCTATTCTGGAATTTCCTTCTTTATCCTTTATTTTAGACTTCTTTCATTTTCTCTTTTATTGACTTATATATGTACAAAATATGCTTATTATGTTTAGTTTTATATACAAGTTTCAATTATCCCTCTTTGTATCGGCAGTATTGCCCACAATATAGCCTCCTCCAGAGCGCCCACAAATTTAGCCATTCATAATCATATCACATAATGCATGCTACCTATTAAAATAAATAAACATTTTGATAAATACCTCATCAACCAAGTTGGCTAGTCTCAAAAGGAGTGATTACTTGCTCTTTGTGATCCTTTGATAGTTAAAATTAAATTTAAGTTTATTCAATACACACTTTTAAGTAGTATCTACCGATAATTGTCTATATGGATTTAGTTCAATGATTCAGTAGACGTATTTGGGAGAAGAGATCAATGTTTAAATTCGGTAAGATAGTGCGGGAATTATGTTCAAAGTAGACAGATCCCTTGTGCGCGTACCGTAAAATAAATAAACGAACCCCACACAAAATTTGCATTAAGGAGTAATTTTATTATCTCCTTTTCTTTTTTCCTCCATATTACTACAGTCCATAAAAAATCACGAATGTGGTTGCTCTAATTAACTTAGCGCAGACAGAAGCATCCTTTGTAATCCTTAAACATAGTAACTTATTGAAAACTACAAGAAACCATTAACTTAACCCTAGACGCTAAACAAATTCAACGACTGTTAATTTCTACCACCATCATAATAGAAATGGGTTGGCGGATGACAAATTGGGTTGAGGATAAATGGGTCTAGCTATTTTTTTGTTAATTGACCCTATGGCTTTAAGTAAAGTTTCAATTTAGTCTATCCGTTTCAAAATCTACAAGTACAATTTATTCCTTTTTAAAATAAAATTATTATTAAAACAACATAAAAAAAGTGGTATCTTATGAAACTGTAGATCAATGAGATAGATCTCAAATGGGTTACACACACACACAAACTTATTCAACACTACTTTTATTGAACACTTTTAATTTTAATTAACTATCAGCTAACTTTTTAGTTAGGTGCACCAAACATAACTGTAGTTCTTATAAGATGTGTCTACAGTTCAATTGGTTCTCAGATGCCAGATTGTGGGTAAGGACATAGGACCAAACTCTGACAACCACAAATCCACAATGTTGGATTTTCACCCAATATGATGAGCTCCTTGTAGACACAAAACACTGGTCCTCGCACTTAATGGGTCGTTGAGCCACTATGATTTATCTCTCTATTATCATGTTAGGTTGGTCCTCTTATTTAATGGATCGTTAAATCACCGTAATTACTCATCTACTATCCTGTCAAGTCGGGGTGTAACAATTCTGGGGGCAAGAAAATTTTGTCATTTGTGCGCAAATTCTTGTACTATGTCAATATTCAATGAATAATAAAGTCGTAGTTCTTTGATTACTTTGCTAGCTCTTACACAATTTTATTTTTATTTTATTTTTATTTTTATAAATATTTCCCATCATTTTAAACTATTTCTAACATATAATTTAATTTCATATAAGTTAGTTTCTTGCCTAGTCTAGTAGATATATCTTAGACAATAAAATTATTATATGCCACACAATAGAATACGAGTTTAACTTCTTTCAATAAGTTAAAATCACTTTTTTTCTTTTTTAATAATTTTAATATAAGGGAAACACACCATCAATATTTGAGGGTATACATTAGGTAAATCTCACCTTATGACGCTGGTAAGCAAATGACCTAAAATCACCTTCTTAGCCAAAACTAAATTAAGGATAGAAGGCAAAAGGTATGCATGGGTAGCTCAGTTGGTTCCTGGGTGGCAAATTTTGAGCAAGGACGCAAGATCAAGTCCTGACAATCGCAGTGTAGTTGTTACGCCTAATGTGATGAATTCCTTGTGGACACTAAATACTGACCTAATAGGCGTCATTTTTGAATGCTGACTCTATTATATTGTAGTATTTGTTCATATACTCTCTCAATCTACTGAGACACAAAGAGCCAATAACACCTCCACGGAGGCTTGAACTTACAACCTTCCAAATGAAAGTCCAACCCGGGTACCATCAGATGACTATTATTAGATTATTATATTACTAACTAGTTAAACTAACCTTAGATCAACTACTTAACCTTTTTGTGTAATACTTACATGTATCATAATATTACTTGACCCCTAAAGGCCTAAACTTTATATTCATATTATTATTTGTACATTGTACCCTCCCAATTTCGGTATTTACACCTAATACTCTAAAATCTCATCCTCTATTTCATTTTAGTCCACAGTACATTTTTTTTTTTTTGAATATTAGTCCACAGTACATGAATTCTCTGATTCTTTGAACCACATGGTCCATATATACTACACATATAGTCATTTCTATTATATTTGCAACGACATTTTCATAGGGAAATATATTTGCCAGTTAGGTTGTCATAGGTTGAGTATATATGAATGATGCAAATGTTAATCACTACAGAAGATGATATATAGATGTGACTTGTTTGGTTTAAAGGAGACAAAGTTGTCTAATCCTCAATTTCAACATAACTGATTTTACAATTGTTAAATACTAAATTTCCTTATCAATAATAAATCCTGATTTTTAACAGCCGAAAACTATGGTAGCTTATGAAAGGAAAATTGGAACAGCTTATGATGTGTCCCATGACACACATCATCATCTATTAATTAATTATTTGTCATTATATTTGGTAGAAATTGATGATTGCATTCCACAACATATGATTGGTTGATTATCCCCTCTATTTTTCATATTTTTTTTGGCCCTGCTAGTTGACTCATCATCAAGCCTTATTTTATATTCTTATTCATGTGAGGTAAACCTTATTATTATTATTGGGGAGATGATTTCTTGTAATCACTAATAAAGTTGAAGGTATTTAATTATGATATTCTTTACAACGTAATATATGTTCTATACTTTCTAAATCTTTTTCAGTTCAAAGAATCAATATCTCCCATTTGAAATGGTAACAGATGTGTCATCACACTTCCCGTTTCGATGAAAAAAAGCTAAATTTGGTTCTCCAAGTTGCCGCCAACACACTCAAATGATATGAACCCAAACCTTAACTATATCGCAAAGTCTTTATGAGTGTGAGTTTGACCCATCTTATTTTTGACTTAAATTTTCACTAATAATCGATGTGAGACTGATCAATCTCACCTAAAAATGTATGCAATCCAAAATAAGGGTATCACCACGATTCTCCCTCCCTTTAGAATCCATTTTCACATTTGCTTATTTCCCAACTCCAAGGGCCCCCACGCTCCCTCCTGACAGAGCATATGAGAATATTTAAATCATGGTAATTCAGTCGAACACAGATACTAGAACTTTGTTTACTGTACACAAGGAGCTCCCTCACTTCACTGCCGCTGGTGAAACTCAATCCCGGGTCATTGTTCCCAAACTTCACCTTCGTGACCAATTGAACTGCTTATGCGGATCTAGTTTGGTTGACTGTTGTAATTAGTATTATTGGTTGATAAAACAAGAATTAATTATATATGTGTTCCTACTGGCTGGGAATAAAAGAATAGGTGAGAAGGACATCTTTAATCTTTCGTCATACTGACATGAAATGATAAACACATTGCGTGCTTAATTTTTATTTTTAGTTCTTTTATCAATTATTGAAATGGCCATATCACACCTTTTGTAATTTCCTATTTTCCTATATTGTCATGTCTGTATCTAATCTAAATATTTAAAAGGAAAATATTATTTGTTATGCTGACAAGGGATTAATTTGTTGAAATATTTAATTGAATTCCATAAAAAAAAATGGAAATACATATAGATTGATGCAATCAAGAAGAGAGTAATGGAGGCTAATAATGAGCCCTAACTGCCAACTAAACCCTAGCTAACTAATTTATATTAACTTAAAACTAAACACCTAACCACTTTGAACTATATATTGAAGTGATCTTTATGTTAAAGCTAAGTTGGAATCGCTAATTTGTAAATTTATTGTAAGTTCACAAATCATACAATCACACATATATTCCCTAAGAAATTGTGAAATAGTATTTAAATTTTAGGGCTTCTCCCACATATTGAATTAGGTTTTTGTCTGCTAGGTTCACAAGATAGGTTTCACCTAAAGTGCACCATCAGGTAGTGGTTATGAATTGAATTTTCTACAATTCAAAGTCTTTTTGTGATAATTTTTTTCTTAAATTTGAGTATCATTTTCAATGTACTCATTTATAATTTAATTTTAGTGTTAATTAATTTAATATTTGTAAATAAAGTAGATTTAAAAGCAGCATAAAATTATTTAATTAGAAAAAGGTTAAATATAAAATAAAAAAGTTTGGAAATTAACCTAGGGTGTGTATTCAATCAAGACTATTGTAGACCTTTAAAATATTAAATAATAGATTTTAAATAACTTTATAGATTTTTTTTCAAGCTTTTGTAAATTTTGTAGGAGTTTATTAAATTCTATATCACATACATTATTTACAAATTTTATAGACTCTTTTGTTATAAAATCGAAAAAATCATTGATGTTCTAAATTTAAGTACATCATTCAAACTATAATTTCCTTTTAAAAATTTTATAATATATATAATATTAATATATATATTATATAATGTATTTTTTTTTAAGAATTTGATCTATACTAGGTGTAGTGAATGTATAGCAGTTGCCCTAAAGCTCGTTGTCGAGGAAATGCTAAAAACAACAGCATCATTATAAAGGATGTCATGAATGAAAAATATAAACTTTGGGTATGTGGATTAGTTAAGACCCAATTCATACATATTTTAATTATGATCTTTTATCAATTTTTGAGACATGAAAAGTGAAGAATACTTAAGTTTAGAGTTTAAACTTATAAAATATAAATTTTATGGCATGTTTAAAGTCGGTATCTCAAAACTTATTTCAAACATAAAGTTCTTTGGTAAAATAGTTAGTCTATAGGTCAATTTTGACTTATTTGACCATTATTAGCTTTTTGATTTGGTTAAAATATAAGTGTTTGGTTAATTAGCTTTTTATAACTCCAAAATGCTAAATTCAAAAAAATGCTCAAAACAATTTTTTTTAATTAGCTTTTTGAGAGAGGAAATTATGCCAAACAACTATCAGCTAATAACTAATTTACCAACACTTTTACAATCAGCTAAATGTTATCAACTAGTTATATCTTCTAATTAACTCAATCACAGCTAGCTAACAGCAAACAGCCAATTATCAAACCGGCCAAAGATTACTAAAGCATATCCTTTAAGATACAACTTGCATTCCTAAAGGACCAAAGCTATTATTTACTCATGATGATTAAGGTACATAAGAGATTGAAGACATGTATGGCCGTCTCTTGAATGGCCGTCTCTTGATACATCATAATAATAATATATTATAATATGTATGGAACATTTGTACCGCTTTTGTCTCCTCTCTCCTCTTGAGTGTGTGTGTGTGCATATATAATATGCTTGAAACTGGGTTTCTAGTTTACCACTTCTTTATATTAGCATGTTGAAGTAAAAAAGAAAGAAGAAGAAGAAGAAACAACTAAATGTTTATAGAACTTTAATTTGGTGTTTTCATAAAGTTTTTCAATCAAATTATTACATGCGATTTATATACATTTAGAGAGACTCAATAATATTTCATAATATTGTTATAGAATGTTCAACATGAAAAATGGACAATTAAGTAATGTGTGAGTTGAACTTATACTGCTGAGTACAAACTAATCCAACTCAAGTTAACTAGGAGCTCATCTCAATAGTTTATTATTTAAGGATTCTTCAACTCTTATCGAGATTTGTCTGATTTAGTGTTAGTTACGATACCACTGAAATGAATATAAAATAATAAAATTGTATTTTTCTAACAACTTAATTTTAAATTATATCAAATATATTTTAAGATCAATTATTTATTTATTTAAATTAATGGTGGTTGATCTGTTGTAATATATAGTTAATAAAATTTTGTTAAGAGAAACAAAAATGAACTTTTTTATATTTATATTTTAATGAGTACGAGGTACTCAGGTTATGACCTTTAGGAATGCGAAAAGTTGAAAATGTTTTGAAAGAAATAAAAGGTTAAAAATATTAGTGATTAATCGACAAGTAGATACCTCGCAGGCTCAAATTGTATCCCAACTTGTCTAGCATTGCACATGCATTCAACAAACAACTTTAACTTGCAACACTTGCAGTAAAACCTAATATCATATTACCAATTTAAAGTTTTGTTGGTCCTATTGTTAATGGTTTAATGTCAATACTTGTGAAGGTATATAGATCAGATGACATGAGTCGCTTTCAATTTAACATTATATTATTGTAATAAATTGATTTCGAATTAATCAAAATCTTATATAATTAACTAGGTGATATTAATTATGAGTCTCTGACTGAAAAAAAAAAAAAAAAAAAAAGATAGAGCTATAAGTATACCATCAATAATCAAAATGAACAAATATTAGCCTGGTTGTGAAGACAACGAAAGAGTAACAACTACCATATCAAATCTATTATCGTAGCTGTAATGATCACATCAAAGTCATGACTAGAAATTGCTAAATAAATAAATATATATAGGGGTGTCCTATTGTTGATGTTAGATCTTAGCACCACACTATGTTTACTTTTTAGTAGATCACCATGATGTAAGTCAAAGCACGTTTAACTATGAACTTCTTTGGTTATATGGTTGACATAAACTCATATGAGACCGTCTCATGAATCCTCATTCGTGAGATGTGTTGAGTTTTCATAAGTATTATAGTTCCTTGGATTATTATGATGTGCAACCGTGTGCACCATGCATGGTGCACACGGGTCTAGATTCATAATTGTTATACTGTAGATTCATAATTTCTATACTGTAGATTCATAAACTCTATACTGTAGATTCATAATTTCTAAATCGTAAATTCATAATTTAATTACAGTAAATTCATAATTTCTATACAGTAGATTCATAATTTCTATACTGCAGATTCAGAATATCTGTACTGTAGATTCATAATTTATACTGCAGATTTAGAATATCTGTACTGTAGATTCATAATTTATGTACTGTTGTGATGGTGATATGGGACCCCGGGGGGCCCATTTTATTGGGAAAATCGCCCAACTGCCCAAAGGGGTGTCCATCTTTAAGGGTGAGGTGTTGGTCCAACAAGAATAATGAAATTCTATGGGGCTAAGGAAAGAATGAAGCTTGGAGAAAAATATTATTTTAGAATTATTACTAGGAGGTATCCAAACCACAACCTCAAGCATATAACAACACAAGTCCCAAACCACCAAGCCAATCAAAATCTTATGTACTTAAGGGTAAGAAACTCCACTTATCATGAGAGTGCGCTGGAAGCAAGGTAGTGGGGGACACATGTGTGGTCCAGAATGAAGGCTGCCAAATGCCGTCCATTTGTCAACCATATGTGAATCCCTCTATAGTATAAATAGGCACACTTCCCTAGCAATTTATATCATGCACCAGGGCGCGCATTGCATTGTGCGCCCGGTGTAAAACGATGTCGTTTTGAAATTTTTGTTTTCAGAATTTCGCTTCTCGTGTGGATTGTTAATTTTCTTTAAATTAAATCTCATGTTTCAAAAATGTACATAATTGTATACTAAAATGTACATAATTGTATATTAGAATGCACATAATTGTATAACAAAATACACATACATTTTTTGAAAAGATAATACACATAATCTAACATAACACATAATACACATAAACTATTACATAATACACGTACACATAAATTCATTGTTTCGAATGTACATGATTGTATAAAAAAATGTACATAATTGTATAAAAAATGTACATAATTATATAAACAAATGTACATAATTGTATACCATAAGTAATAATTAATTAATTAATTTCACTAATTAGTATTACATTTCTTTTCTCATAAATAAATCTTCAACCACTAAATATTAAATTTTGATTCAAAAGTATTACATTTTTATTCAAAAGTTTCACACTTTTCCTTATAAGTATTACCCATTGTAACAATGAATTTATCCCGGATTAGTATTACATTTCCATCATAAGTATTACATAAATAATCACACTTAGTTTGATTAGGGCAAAATCTCGAACCTATGAGGCCATCTCATGAATCATCATCCGTGAGAGGGTCAAGTACTCATATTTTCTATAAATATTACATTTTCCCTCATAAGTATTACAGACTTCTTTATAAGTAACTCTTAAACGCCTAATATTACATTTTGATTTACAAATATTACATTTTGAAGGACTATGCTATCATGAAGGGATGTCACACACATAGGAGCTTCGTGCGACCAACTTCAAAACATAGACTATGCTATAATGTTGGACGCCATACAGGTGAAGGATATCGGGGGAAGAAACTTCAGAGAAGAAGTCAAAGCCATCATGAGGCCTATCACGCTCTTGAGAGGCCTCGTGCATGCTAAATCCAAGAGTATAAATGGAGAAAGTTAGTTTTCCATTTGGGGAGTTAGGCATTTTCATTTTTCTCAGTTTTTAGAACCTGGATATGAAATTTACCGCTTAAACTTTCACTTTGATTTCAATTCAACATTACAATGTCTAGTTAGATTCAATTTCTATTTCTATTTTGGAAACAGTGGTTGACGAGACTAAGGATTTACTTCTTGTTTTCCAGCTGCAATTCTACTTCTAATTAGCTAAGTCAATTCCAATTTCATTCTTTAAGTTCATTGTAATTTGTTACTTGTTTGCTTTGCAACTTTGATTCATTGCTTATTGTAGTTATGGAATTCTAGTGTTTGAATCTATGCTTAGCTTGTTTCCATAAATAATAATGTGTGAGAAGTCTCCTAGGAAGGGGATCGGATAGGGATGAGGATTATGTTTATGTGAACATGACTTTGAATTGGTTGAATATGAGTGATGAGACTTGACTTGATAATGTTAAAAAATGATTTGTTTTGATTGGGATGTGATTACTTAATCTAGACTCGAGGAGTTAATATAATTAGGAGTTAATACCCAAAATAGTCCTCGACTATAGTGATTTTTTTTTTCAATTTTATCCTAAACGACTTTGGTGACTTAGTGTTGTCCCTGAGTTTTGTGTTTTTACTCAATTTAGTCCTAGACTTTTGTGTTTTTCTCAATTTAGTCTCTCATTTGTTAATCCCGTCTATTTGTTGTTAAATAAATGGGCAATTCAGCAATTTTAATATTGACATCTCTTTACTCATAGAACATGTGAAGTGTGAAATCCATTTTTTAAAAACGAATTACTCTCCAGAATCACTCATAAACCTACGAATATAGAAATTTGGATTCGTAGACCTGGGAGTAATTCTGAGTGTAATTCGTACCAGAAAGAGGGAATTTCTCAACTTCGCAGGTTGAAAGTAAGAGATGTCAATATTGATATTAAATTGAATTGTCCTCTTTATTTAACACAATTTGACGGAATAACAAACGGAGGACTAAATGAGCGAAACACAAAGTCTGGGACTATATTAGGTCACCAAAATCGTTTAGGACGAAATTGAGAAAAACCACTATAGTCGAGGACAAATTTGGGTATTAACTCATATAATTAGCCATGCTCCACCTTTGAGAAAAGGGAATTATGGGATGTTAAGACCCAATATGTTTGATGAAATGCCTCTTAGGCACTCCATGAGTCATGAAAATGTTCGAGTGTGTCCTAAGGGAGTGAAACAACCTTGAGAAAGACGTTCCTCCCGTTTGATGACATTCGTTGTCAAGTTACTTAACTCTCATTCTTGTTATTGGTTTGGTCACGTTACTTGAGCCTAGTCTAAACTCCTATCCTCCTATGCCATTTCTATTATTTTGTTATTTGATTGAAGAGTAGTTTTGTGTGAGAGATCAGAGTAACTCACACCATATATCTTCTCAAAAGATTGGCGATAGATGCAAGCTTATGTGTTTCTCAAGCACATGATATACAAACTTCTTATGGAATTATAGTCTAAGACAAAAGTTGGATGATGAAAGTAATGAAAAAATAACAATGGAATGAATAACAGAATAAGAAAGGGGAGAGGGAATAGGATTAGGTTAGGTCATTCCACACTACTCTTAGAATACACAAGGCATTCTCATGACTCATGAGTGTCTAAGAGGCCTTTCAACAAACACCTTTACTTTTGACATCTCATACTCCTCTTTTCTCAAAGGTGGAGTAAGGGTTAACCAACCTTTCTCTCAAAGGTTACGATGATTAACATCATCAAATCGAAGTCTCATCCAAATCAAACAATTCAAGATCACATCTCCATGAACATAATCTACATTCCTATCTCCTCCAAGGAAAACTTATAACCACACATGATCATAATAGAAATAGAAATCAATTCAAGATCAAACAAGTAATACATAACAACACAAGATGACTAAAGTAAACTTTCACCAAAGATAAAATTGCAATAAAAGGAATTTGGAATTGACTTAGCTAATTGGAAATGAAATTGAATCTTCAAGTCTTCAATCCTTGCTTCAAATGTAGAAATGGAAATTGAATTAGCTAGACTTGTATTTCAGATGTAAAATTGTAGATTAAAATCTAGGATTCTAAGAGTGTTCAGTCCCCTGTACCTTATTTTGTCGAAAATTGTAGATTAAAATCTAGGATTCTAAGAGTGTTCAGTCCCTGTACCTTATTTTGTCGAACAAAAAAAAATAAGGATTCGAACTCATGACCTCTTACGTGAAAAATAAGTTCGCTACCACCAAGCTACACATTAATCATGTTATAAGAGCTCATTCTTTAAACAAGAGGTCATGGGTTCGAATCCTTACTCTTTCTTATCCGAAAATCATATTGTATTGCCGCGTCACAAAATTTAGCGTGGTAAATCCAATGCCAATGGTTCACCTCTCAACACGCATTCAAGCACCCCAACCCAATCAAACAATCAATTAAAGAAACCTTCCTACGCTAGAACAAGAAAAAAATGAACAAATGGGCACAAGCCATTCCAAACTTTCACAATTGGCCCCAAAGACCCAATTAAGGAATGTCATGTTATAATACAAGCCTCTCCTCACATTTTGGCTTACTAAATTTCCTTTCTTTCATTCTCACCTTTAGAACTTCCTCAATTCAAATAGTACTACCAAAACACAATGTTTTGTACCCTTATGCACTTTGGTGCATTTAATTGTTTAGGATATGATAGGCATGTTCAGTTTCTTCGAGCTGAGGTGGCCTTACCTTCATCTTTTCCCACTAAAAATATGATAGGTTAAACTCTTTTTGCTTTTTAAAATTATCTCTTTTGCATCCTTACAATTTCACATGCCTTTTTCTTTAGAGGAGTTCGCACAAGCTCACATAGAAAGAAAAAATCTACTCTTGCCTTGTATCATACTAAGATAAGAAAGTGTTTCCCTGGGTTGTACCACCTTACAAGACACAAATCATTCTTGTGTCAAAGATCACATTGAAGGTTCAAGCTAAGGTCCAACGATCAATAACTTGAATTGCACACAAGCATACAATGAATGGACTTAAAGTGAAAGTGTGCAAATTGTGACTCTACAACAACCTCACAAGTGGGTTAAAGAAGTTCATTCCCAAAAGAATTTTGGATGCAATAACTTGTCAACAAGCTACTCCAATAACATTGAAAATCAAATACAAAAACAACAAAGGAGTGAATCACCTAAATGCACAACATATTCATCTAGAAATTTAAATTCTAAAATTGAAGTCTAGGGTTCTAAGGAATAGAAAAATAGACTAAGTATGGAATTTGAATTCGCAAAACAAGTAACTAATAAAAGTGCAAAAGATCCACCAACAAAATTTGACTTCTCACATTCATATACTTCCAAAATGTGCTGTGCCACAAGGCATGTCAAACCATGATCATCCTCGTGACTGCCTTGATTAGCTTGTGGATGCTTGTACCTCACAAACCACCTCATGTTGTGATGACCTGCATGGCAAAGTTCTCCTTCCAGAAGTTCACTTCATGAGCTTTGTCACGTCGTGATGTTAATCATGGTAACATAAGATACCTTGCAAAAGTTTTCGTCATGAGCCTTGTCACGCCGTGATAAGGCTCGTGATAGCAGAGATGACTTTTTGAAGTTTGTCTCACGAACTCCTTCACATGCTTGACATCCTTACGTGATGGCGTCTTGGACTTCTATCCTTACTTTGCTACTTTTTCTCCAAATTGCCCTTGAATTTACTCTTTTTACCTTCAAGACATGCATACTCTTTTGTTACTTTGTCAGTTATTATGACTACATTATTCGTATTAGACTAGAACTCTACTTCGTGTCTTTATATTGGTATTCTATATTCCCAACATCATTATCGAATACAACACTTTTAATACATTCTCATATGGTATTAGCTTCCAGGTTTTCTCCTAGGAAGGTCTCGGACTTCATGATGATAGCTCTTTCGATCTTCTGAACGGACCGTTACGGAGACTTCTCCTGTGCCCAGCAGGAACAACCTCTCGTCAGCTCATCACTTTGTCTCTCTGAAAACTGACTTCTCGTAACTGTTTGTTTTGGCACACACAGATGCTACCGTTCTTAGAAGGTCAAGGTCTTCTAGGCTTCATTGATGGCAGTGTGCCGTATCCGGTAGCATCGCTGGCTGCCGCGACGTTACGTTAGAAGATAAGAATTTATACGCCTTTCGTGGCCTGCGGTCTGAATTTCGTCCCCTTGTGGCGACCTTGGCTCGGGGTGCTCCAGTTTCGCATGCAGAAGTGGCGGATTTCTTTGTGTCACAAGAATGGATTTGTGCTGACGATGGAGTCGGTGGTATAGCGCCAGTTGCGATGGCCGCGGTCAGAGGCGGTGCGGCTGCTGGTCACGGTGGCTGTGGCGGCGTGACGCAGCAACGAGGCCGCGGCTCAGGCGGTCAAAGACGCGGCCGTGGTTGTGGTCGCGGTTTGAGCTCGGGTCCGCGGTGCCAGATTTGCAACAAGCAGGGTCACAATGCTCTTTCGTGTTAGCATCGTTTTCTCGACCCCCCCGGCTTTTCAGGAGAATGTGGCCGTTCCTCATGAGTGGTTTCATAACACTGGTGCTGTAACACCCGAAATTTTTAAAACTTTTGATTTAAAATAGGAAAGTAATTCTATTGATTTAATCCAACACAAAGCATACTAATCATAAAATGTTTGGGGTGCTATGCCCACCTGAGCTGGGAACTCAGGTGCACAGACTACACTAACTAAATATCCTCAAAGCAATGTCAATACATCATCAAGGCATGCATGCCGAAAGGAAAAACTAACTATCTAAGCTGAGGTCCTCTACCGCGCTCCGGTAGCTAATCATCTGTGCTTGAAAGCCAAATATATCTGTTCAGCGAATGATGCTGGTAACCCACTCCAAGCGTTAAAATACAGTATAGGATAATATATATATATATATATATATATAATATATATATATTATATATATATATATATATATATGGAAAACCGTTTTGAAGCAGGAATATATATACTTAGGAGACTCTAGCTTTAAAACCATGAATAGACTCGACAAATAGGGATAAACACATTCAACTGTTATAATCAAGCATATAAAGACATTATCATATAACCTAAGGTCACAGGTTAATTTCACATCATTCAAATCATCTTTCAATCAATATCTTTTATCACATAAAGCACACTTTGGTGGCGCGACAGGACCAATCGCATGCCATACATGAGGGTCAGCGCATATAGCGCTAATACGGCCTCGCAGTACCCTGCCTCATACCGCAGCATGAAGGGGTTGACTGCAGCCAACCGATGAACCAACTCATCAAACCGTTTGCGAGCCAAACGGTGGACCGCAGCCCAAAAAGTGTGTCACTGACCGCAGCCAGGATTATGAACCGCAGCTCATGTAAAACCGTTTGCGAGCCAAACGGTGGACCGCAGCCAAAAAGTGTAGTTCTGACCACAGTTAGCTTATGAACCGCAGCTCATGTATAACCAATTTGACCGCAGCCAATATCGGGGTATCATGCAACATAACAAATAGCAAGTACAATACACCCACACAAACACATTTGGAAAGGGGAGAAACCATATAATGAAACCCATGCCTGGTCGTCCACATACTAGGAATAATCCTAAGGGTTCATGCTTCTTTCACCTAGGCTAATGGGGTACCAATTCAACTAGCATGCAATATTATAAGACTCTTTTATCCCTATGAACGGTACCCGAAACATCAAACTAGACTTAGGCACGATAAACGAAGTCCGTTGGGACACCATGAGGGTCGGGAAAACATCAAAAGAGGAAGCCAACATCCCAAAGTGGTAAAAACCAGGCGGTAGCCGGCGGGTGGAGGACCACCCGCCGCCTGCCCGCCGGTTGCGAGAAACCGGGCAGCGGGTCCCGGCGGGCAGTCGCCTGCCCGCTGCCGGCGACGCCAAAATAGCCAGCGGGTAGGTGGCGGGTTCCCCTACCCCACCTACTCTTTTTCAATATATTGGTCCAGAATCTTTCGTGGAACCCGAAACCATGTTTAGACACTTTTAAACATAAACGACGACACCACGTAGTCAAATAATGGATCAAAACCAAGAATCATATTGAACACATCCTAACATGACTTCTAAACAAACATGCGAAATCCCACCCAAATATATCAAGAGCATCACAATACGAAGTTCCCAATTTAACCTAGGGCTCTAATCATATTCAAATTATCAAAAGCATAGTTTATCTTTAAAATCAAGAACATCAAGATTTATCAAAACATCACCCAATTATCAAGATCCTTTTATAATTCATCAAGATTATCAAGATCAACACATAAGATCATCTCATCAATCATCATTATCAATCATAATCATCATAAAAATTTATCAAGACAGAAGCATAGAGAAGGACCAAAGAGGAAGATTATACGCAAGGAAAATAGTTTGTGAACATGGGTACCTCCTTAGCCTTCCTAATCAGACTCCTTGGCTACTAAGTTTCTTCTCAAGATCCATCCAACTTGTCTCCCTAGCTTGGTTGGGTGGGGGGAAATCTCCGGGAATATTTTCGTGTAATATAACTATGAGTGGTGGAGGGGTTTAATTGTTTTCTAATCCCCTATTTATAGAATCAAGAATCCTAATTCTTTAATTGAGATAGTAAAGGCCTATTTCTTTATCTAATAGATGTATAGGTCTAGGGTTCCTAATTAGAATCTGACTAGTAAAAGGTTTACTCTTTCTATTCCTAATAGGCTTAAATCTCTGTTTAGGCAAGGGTCCACGAACCATGGTGGACCTCATTAATTAATTAATTAAAGGGAAACCTAACCAAATTAAATCATATTTAATTATTATTAATGGGGCTAATTAAATAATTAATCCAGGATTAAAGGCCGTAACACGGGGTGTTACAGGTGCTACAAACAATGCTACGCCCGATTCATCCTTGATGACCTCTGCGACAAATTATGATGGCTCGGAGACTCTGCGAGTCGGCAGTGGTACAGGTTTTCCCATTGTTAATGTTGGTTCCACTTCGTTAGCCACTTATTCTAGGTCCTTTAAATTACGTGATGTTTTACATGTCCTTGGTCTCTCTTCTTCTCTATTATCTGTTCAGCATTTTGCGAACGATAATAATGTTTTCTTTGAATTTCACCCCCTTTGTTTCTATGTGAAGGACATTTTGACCAAGAAGGTTCTTTTTAAGGGACATGCGTCTGGAGGTCTCTACACATGGCATGCGTCTTCTTCAGCTCCTGCTGCGTTTGTTGTTGCGCGATCCTCTTACGTTTGGCACATGCGGTTGGGGCATCCTCATTCTAGATTCTTACATAAAATTCTAGCGTCTTCGTCTGTTAGCAAATTTAATTCTAGTGATCTTCCCAATGTATGTTCATCTTGTCAATTGGGAAAATCTTCTCGTTTTCCTTTGTCTCGTTTTGAGACTACTAGTACGCAACCTTTGGAATTAATATATTCAGATATTTGGGGCCCTGCGCCATTACTTTCTGCAAATGGCTTTAAATATTTTGTGTTGTTTGTGGATGATTGCACACGTTATATGTGGTATTATCCAATGCATGCTAAGTCTGAATTATATGTCATATTTGATAAGTTTTGGTCACTTGTTGAACATTCTTTTTCTCGCACGATTATTTCTTTTCAGTCTGATTTAGGGAGAGAGTATAAAAAGCTTGGCTTCACTCTTGCTTCGTTGGGTACTCGTCACAGGAAATCTTGTGCATATACTCACGAGCATAATGGTCGGGTAGAACGTAGGCATCGCCATGTTGTTGAGACCGGACTGTCTTTAATGGCTCAAGCGTCTGTTCCCCGATCTCAGGTTTTGGGATTACGCTTTTTTTGAAACCGATGTCTATTTGATAATAGATGCCTACTCGTTGTCTTGTCTGATGGGAGTTCCCCACAGTTTTCGTTTGCATCGGTCTCCCCCCGATCCTTGTTGGTTCCCGACTAGGGTGGTGGAAAAGTCTAGAGGGTGGGGGGGGGGTGAATAGACTTTCAGCTTTTGCAAATTAAATAACTCTTTGGTAACTTCAACTCTAAGGTAACAAGTAAATAGAGTCAAGCTTGGAAACTGCACACTTCAGAATAATGTATGTAAAGAGTTATGCCCGCCAATTAATAGATTTAAGTCGGAAATGGCACATGGTTAGGATGCGGTACAGAATTTTATGTAACAAGGTGACCAGAAGTATCGGTTGAATATTTAGAAGGAGGGATGGTCACATGCCATATTAAACATTAATGAATATTCACAGATTGTAAATAAAATATCGTGTCACGGTCGACCGTAAGACGAATGTCACATGCAACACGTCAAACTTGCTTAGAATTAATTCAATATTTAAGCTGCGAGAAGTTTGAGTCACATGCATACGTGAAAAAACACTGCCTAAACCCGAAAGATTAAGATTAGCTGGAATAGTAAACGGGTTAGTCAGATGAAGATGGATAGGATAGAAACAAATTTATGTAAGTGCGGTATGTAAATAGAGAGGAGACAATTGTATAGTGGTTCGGAAGTGGGCGTAATCTTCCTACGTACCACTTTACTCCATTCAACTTCTAGGAGTAATTCACTATTTTTCCACACACAGGTTAAGAATAGTGAATAAGCGCTAAACAAGGCACTTCTTCCGGATGTCTGTGCAACACAGCTACCACCCCAACTCCGAGGTGTCTCGCCACACAGACCTACACTCAACCTCCGAGTAGTTTTTGCACCAGACTAGTACTCAACGCCAACTAAGTGTTTTGCACACAGACTAACCACTTTAGCAGACTACGAGTTTTTGCACCACAGCTACACTCTACTAGAGTATTTTGCACACAGCTATACTCTTTTTACGATTAGCAAAATACAAAGGTAATTGTATTCTCTCTCCAACTAGTTTTGAGACTATTCCAGACTAAGTTCTCTAATGAATATTTGAGCACTTGCACTTCTTATTCTCGTTGTGTATTCAGCTTCGTCGTGTGCTATCTCTGTTCTTTGTGTCTTCAAGCTCTTCTGGCTTTTGTATTAGGCAATCCAAATATATCCGTTGGAGTGGATAATTTTATATTTAAATTTGAATCTTGTCATAGCACCTGATATTGTTGAGCAATAGTAGTATCTTCAATTTTGGATTTGATTGTCAAACTTGCCTGACAAAATAATATTTATCTTCAACTTATTTCTCAAGTTGTTCTTAAAATATGCGTAATTTTTGGTTGGTGCAGATTTGTCGAATTTCCAATGAATCTTTTGAAAGTAAAGGTCGCTTCTGATAGAATTTATTTCTAGGATAATTTTGTATATTCATGGTCTGTTTCCATAAATATTTTTTCCGTTCTGATCCAATATTTTCAGTGGCAATTTGGATTCTTCGTGGCATGTAGGCTGATTCATAGAATTAAAATTCCTTCGAATTTATTCATTTTCTGAGTCGATCTTGCATTCTTTGCGCACATTGTCTCCTTTGACATTAGGCCCACTTCTTGCTTGGTTTGACTTGAACCCATTATGAACTTTCTTATTTCCTTTGGGACATATCGTGCTCTGTTCACCATTGTGCTCTTTCAGACCATTTTGCTCCGTTGGGAACCAGTCTTTGCTTGTAACATCATCGGTGCTCCTTGGGAAGACATTGTGCTTGTTGTACGCATCCGGTGGCTCTCTTGTCCAAATTCTTGACTTGTAAAATAAATACAAGTCCTTGGGAGGGTACATTGATCTCGAGTATTATCGGCTTTTATGTAAAGACATCTACCATTTCCCTCGTTAGGCTCATCCGTCGAGTTTGTTTGCAATGCCGAGTTTTGGCCTTTATGGCTTCTTTGTGCGGGATGAGATACTTGTAGGAGCCAAAATTAACCTTTTCAAAATTAATTTTATGTCGTACCTATCTTTAAGTTGCATTGTTGATAAACACATGAATGCAAACGCCATGCCTCCTAACCGGGTTGTATTCAATTGGTCATATATATATATATATATATATATGCACAAATAAAATTTGATTAGATTTACAAAATCTTGACCATTTAAGAGTTGACAAGATAGTATGATGACGGTTTTATCTTAAATGAGAACACATTTTTATGGTAGTTGCACATAATAAATTTTCTAAAAGGAATGAATTTTTTTTTTCTCCCAACTACATAAACGTGTATATATGTACATGCATATATTATTTTCGGAACAGATTTAGTGCTCTATGCATTTTATTTCACGGAACAGATTTAGTGCTCTATGCATTTTATTTCAGGTAAAATCAGTCCAAGTATCTAAATTTTTGGCGCCAACATCAGCAAACAAATTGGATGTAGAATATATAACCTAAACTAGCTATCAGTTAGGTCAAAGGTTGGAAACCCTTGGAATTTCAAAAATAACCCTCACCTCTTAAAGTCAAAATTAAATTTTGATGATATTTTTGTAAAGACACCCCCTCTCCACCCAACCGGTCGAAAAGCCACCTCTTCCACTCAACATCCTCTAAAAAATTCCATCTTCCATAGCCGAAATTACTCTCAAGCTCCATCTCTCTCAATCTCAATCAAAATACCAAGCACATTATGGCTACCATTGGAGATTCGAGCTCTCAACCTAATGAAGCAACAATCTACACAACTCAATCTCACCAAGCTAGCAGTTGTAATCAAAGCCGGAGGAAGTTTTGACCTCACAGATTTCTCAAGGAGGCAAGAACTCCGAACTAGCACAAAGAATCATCCATGCACTTCAAAGTAGCAATCTAATTAGGTTATGTTCCTATCCATACTCTGGATTTTGTGATGAAGATGTAGCAGATTTTTATGTAAATGCCAAACTTGTTGGTTGGACCATTGAGTCCACCGTAAATGGAACTCTCATCACCATTGATGAATAGAGTTACACTCAACTTTTGGACTTCCAATATCTAGTCCAGAACAACCACTGTTGGGCTTAGATATACATACATATGATCACACCGAAGTTTGGGCAGAAATTCGAAATGAGAATGCATCTCTCGAACCCAACCTTTCTGGTCACAAATCTGACTTGAAGCCAGAATAGAAATGCTAGTCCAAAATCATCTACAAATGTGTTTTATGCAAACTGAATAGTATGGAGGACATATCACCTACAAGAATTGGATATATGGCATGCTTTTTGATGAATGGTGTTAGGGGAGACTGGAATAAGCTTATTTTGAACCGGATTGCTCATTTTGTGAAAGGTGCAAAAATTAGGAATGGCAGGTTGAACCATATTCTAGGGTTCGGGTTACTCATTGGAGAGATTATCAAGAGAAAAGGATTGCCAAGACTGGGAGTTAACTCTCTCGATTGAAATAGACGGCTAGGAGGAAAGAAGCATGGAAGCAAGGGGTAGAAAACCATTTGGGAATAACCGAATACTCTACAAAGACCATGAAGTCTCAACCGAGTTAAATCCCAAAAAGAAAAGAAAACCGAGGCATTCCTGCTAGAAAAAAGACCAGTAGCAGAAATCCTCGGCTCAAACTGTAACACCCAGATTTTCAAGACTTTTTAAAACTTATAATAAAGGTAGAATCTTATTAAATCCGAAGATATAATACAAGCGTTCGGGGTGCTATGCCACACCTGGGCTAGAAACCCAAGTG
>VALG01008989.1:0-18668 GCA_009835305.1 Ipomoea purpurea | reverse complement strand
GCATAAGGTGTGGGGATATTCTGGTGGGTACGCGGTCAAGTGGCTAGACTTATGCTATATGGACGGAGGCTTACAAGGTCACTACCCCCAGAGCTGGCTTCGGCGGGGTTGCTGTCGGTTGGGAACCTCCTCCTCATTTCTGGCTAAAATGCAATGTTGACGCCTCTCTCCTGGCTGATTTTGTGAGTTTATGGAGCGGTGGTACGTGATCACGGGGGTCGGTTCATGGCAGCAAAAAATGCCGACTGGTCTGCGATCGGGATCCTTTGTTGGCGGGAGGCTTGTGCTGTTAAGGAAGCTCTAGCTTGGATTCGTTGATCTCGGCCACGACCATGTTATCATCGAAACCGATTGTTTACTTTTTTGTAATGCTTTTAATTCAAGCTCTTTAGATTTTTCCTATGTTAATTCTATTGTAAAGCAATGTTTGGTACTTGCTAGTGGCATTGGGACCGTTGTGGTTCGCCATGCAAGAGATCAGCGAACCATGTGGCTCATGTTCTGCACGGGCAACTGTTTCTTCGGCTGACTCGAGTCTTTGGTCTTTTGTACCTCCGGATTTGTATCGCCAGTTTAATGATTTAATGATAAGTGTTTTCGTTTTGTTTCAAAAAAAAAAATTAAACAAACCTAAAAACCTTTCTAGCTTGGATAGTTGGAATGTTGGATTGCCTTTTCAGGTTCATGAAATTTTAATGGAGTTACTATTTGCACCATCCTTTAGTTAAAAGTGAGTATAAAGTATCTTGAAATTGTAAAAAGTGAAAATTTTCAATAATTATATAGGTGGTGTAAATAGCTAAATGGGTATTCATATTGCTATTTGTACCACCTTGGTCAAACGTCATTTACGAGGTGTAATTAATAATTTTTTAATTCAAATTTAATTAATTAAAACATTAAATAAATAAATAAATAAATAAAAAAGACATGTCGCCTTCTCCAGTGAGAAAGGCAGCCCCTCGCTTTCTCACCAGAGAAGGCGAGGGTTTAATTTTTTTTTTTTATATAAATAATAGTTTGATTAATTAAAATAAAAATAAATAATAAATATTAATATTTGACTACATTTAATGAAGGTGCTGTAAATATCTTTTTTTCTATTTTACCAAGACTATGTGATATAATGGTACCCGGGTTGAACTTTCATTTGGAAGGTTGTGAATTCAAGCCTTAGTGGAGGCATTATTTGTTTTTTGTGTTAAAAAAAAATAAATAATAAAAGCTATCACACTATTAAATAGCAAATAGAATTTCTCAATTTTAACCTTCAAAGTTAGGCAGAATGTAACAATTATATGTATTAAAGAAAAAGATGTCCAATAAATGCTGACAAAAGTTGGTAAATAAATAAGGCTGACTAACTGCAGGCTATAGCCAGCACAAGTAGACTTATTTATTTTGATAAAAGAAATGATTAGGGGTGTTTAGCAAAGTGAAAGTTTTGAAGATTTTTTGGAAAAAAAAAAAAAAAAAAACATGAAATTGGTGTAGTGGAAAACAGAAAATAAAAAATAAAAATTTGTTTATTAAAATTAATTCTCTAAATTCAAACTTCCTTATTTTTATTTTATCTATAGTGCTTTCTGGAGAATTCAAATTTGGAAATTTCTCTAAATGAAAATATGAAGAAAACACGAGAGAATAGTACTAAGTCTCTATGAAGTTTGATGGTTTGAATCTTACCTTGCGTGCTTTTCTTTTTATTTTTTCCTTTTCCATTTTCCTTCGGTGCACAACTTGTTTTCCCGTATTTCCTCTTCGCGCACCGATGCATTTTTGCCTTTAGTTGTTATTGTTGTATTATTATTATATTACTTATCTATTATTATTATCTGATTATTTTATTGTAGAAATGTACAAATGCAATATGGAGTGATTTGTAATCAATGAGATTTTGCGTATTTTGTTTTTGTAATCAAACTATGTACTAAAATAATTAAAATAGTTGTAATTTATTTTAGTAGAGTTAATACGATATGAGGTCCTGAGGTATAGCGTGATTTTGCCACGTTTAGTTCGTAAACTTTCAAATGTAACCATTCTGTGATCCTGTCGACTTTCAAATGTTAATTCATTCATGTTCAAGTTAACCACTCATGGTCCTTGCAAACTAGTTAAATATGTTAACCATACCGATGGTCCTTTCATCGGAGGACCACGACTGGTTAAATTTCGAAACTTGAAGCCATGGGTGGTTAACTTGGACGACCAATAGTGTAAATTTGAAAGTCGAAGGACCAAAAGATGGTCAATTTGAAAGTTTAGGACTAAACGTGGCAAAACCATTATACTCGGAGGACCTCGGATGGTATTAACTCTATTTAGTAATATGGTTTATTGAGTTTTGTTACCTTGTACATATTTAGCATTACTGTGTTGGAATTTTTTATGTGATTAAACCAACCTATAAAATTATTTTTAAAAAAATCATATTACTTAGATAATGTGATATATTAGTATTATGCATTTATTAACTTTGTTACATTTCACACATTTAGGTATTAGTGTATTGAATTTTTTTACTTAAAAATTAAATTTGTAAAATGAAATCAGAAAATTGAAGAATAAAAATTATAAAACTAGAGAGCGAGAGAGTGAAATAAAATGTAATAAAAAAAATCAGAAAATTCAATACACTAATTCAATAAAATTAGAAAATTTGTAAATTTACATTCGACCTATTTTTTAATTATGCATTTATAAATGTAATAAATCTAAACTAAAGAAATTGAAATAACAAATTTCTTAATCTTTTAGACTATGGGTCATGTAGAACTCATAATTTTATTATTTGCCTCTGCCCAACATGACACATATTTTACCCAGGTTAGTTTAGTCCAATTCAAATAATAACTAGATATATAATTAGCAAATCAGTCCATTTGACATCACTCAAAGTGAAAAAATCAAGCGTAATAAGACAAGATTAAAAAATATATTTCGAATAAACTCTTGAAATACATTTTTTTTTTTTTTACAAAAATGGATCATTTTACTTTTGACTATAATAAATATTTTTTTACTGATTTTAATTTCTTTTTTAGTAACCAAACACCCCAAAAAATCGGCCCTTCTCCTTTCCGGGTCTGGCTTACTAAAAAATTCAAAAAACAAAATTAAAAAATTTGTAATTTATGTCACTTCATAATTGTGGAGGGACAACATTTTCACCCTTTATTGTGGTGAAAAGTCATTCTATGTTTAAATTAGAGCTTTAATGAGCCTAGTAGCTAGTAGCCGGCCATCTTTAAATCTTTAATTAAGAATTTCAACATGCCTTCTTGGGCAAATGTTATATAACGTGATGAGAAGGTACTCGAATTGACATTGTATCATTTTGTTTGAATTGGTACAGTCTAAATTTAAAGGTAATAACTTTTGGTAGTAGATTTTTTTTTTTTTTTTGGTAAAGACTTTTGGTAGTAGATATCATTCACTTTCAATAAACAATTAATAAGTTAATTATTGTTGGTGTCTAGAGTTAATCCCAAGCTATTACATAAGAATGACAATGGATCGGTGGATCGACTGACCTTATACTTTCTCTACTTATCTCCATCCTGATCAATATTATGTAAATTTTTTTCAAAATTCACCCCTATCCCACCAAGTGTGAATGCAACCCCGTCACTTTTATCTTATTAAACAAAATTAAAATAATATTTAAATTACTTACACATAATAAAATAATAAAATTTACTAGTTAATTTAAAACATAAATAATAGAAATATTCAAATATAATAACTAATTTGTTGATTTTTTTAAAAAAATTTATTAGTTTAGAACTAAAAATAGTAAAAAGTTAGCTAAAGTTATAAAAAAGAGAAAATTTCAATTTTAGTCATACGACTATAGGGGTCTTGTTAATTTCAACACCTAACTTCCAAAAGTATCAATTTAGCACCTTGAGTATGTAATTTTTTTCAATTTTGGTCATTCCGACCAATTTACCGGTCAAATTCGACCAGAAAACTTTATAGGCACAAAAATGGGGGGCAATTTAGTCTTTTCCTGAGCGGCTCCTTAATGACCGGACCGTGTTCTTGAACCGGTTCACCAAATCAGCTCCTCCCTCACTCAATAGAACACCTGCGTTTTCTTCTACTCAATCTCCTAAATCTATTGAGTGAGGGAGGGAGATGATTTAGGAGATGATTGGCTTTCTCTGAGATATTTGGCTTTCTCTGAATAAGGATCGAAGATGTCAAACACATGATCCTCTCCTTCAACATCAATCACCTCAATTTCTCCTTCCCACCCACTTTTCTTCACTGCCTCAACATATCGAATTCCCACTCCATGCAGCACATCTTTCTCTCCCACACACACAAACATCCTGGAGCAACCCAACCCAGACAGCTTCGGAGCATTTTCCACAAATGGATTAATCAGAGGATTGTCAATTCCATCTGGAGCTGTCGGGTAAACGAAACCCCACAACCTTGCTTCTAAACATTCAGTGTTAGCTTCGAATGAGCCCCAGAAGTATGGGCAAGATAGAATCGCACCCGAGATATTCACTTCTCCGATATTCCCAGCTCTAATCAGAGTGTTGTGGACTATATTACCGCCGGCGCTATCGCCGCCGATGACAATCTTATCCAAGTTACCATGCTTAACTAACCATGGTTCTAATTTTACGTCAGGGATGATTTTCTCCGGGTGCGCGTGAGAAGCGACCCACTGTAGAGCCTCCCAACAATCCTCATACGCGGCTGGCATGGGGTTCTCCGAAGCGAGCCGGTACTCGACGGAGACGGCGACGGCTTGGGCCTCCGAGGCTAGAATGTTGAGGTGCGGTGGTAGATGGAGGGAGAAGGCGGAATCGATGCAAAAGGCACCGCCGTGGAACCAGACTTAGACGGGGAGTTTTTGGTCTGCGGCGGCGGCGGTGAGCTTAAGATTTGGGAGGGTAGATTCTATTGAGTGAGGGAGGGAGCTGATTTGGTGAACCGGTTCAAGAAACGGTCCGGTCATTAAGGAGCCGCTCAGGGAAAGACTAAATTGCCCCCCATTTTTGTGCCTATAAAGTTTTTCGGTCGAATTTGACCGGTAAAATTGGTCGGAATGACCAAAATTGAAAAAAATTACATACTCAGGTGCTAAATTGATACTTTTGGAAGTTAGGTGTTGAATTAACAAGACCCCTATAGTCGTATGACCAAAATTGAAATTTTCTCTTATAAAAATTTTATAATTAATTACAAACTAATACTTATTTACTATTACACCCACAAATGCATGGTTGGTCTAGTGGTGGTCTAGGCGGGTTTTGTACGTAAAATTTGAATTCAACATGCCACCCCAAGTTTAATTTTTTAATACCTACATCAACCCACAAACCACTATCACACCCAAAAAACACATCCATGTAGGATGGATTCAGGTGAATATCCACGGGGTGGATTGAAATTTGTCATCCCTAGTATTACAAGGATGTATCAGGGGTAGTTTGGCGTAAACTCATCATGAAAGTAGGTTCAACACCACTCTCTTGAAATTTCAATAATTAGAAAGAAGTCTTAATTATTTTTTGGGAAAATGGTCAAATAGGCCCTCAAACTTTAGCTTAAAAGTTAATTAGGCCCTAAACTTTTTAAAGGTGCAATTACACCCATCATAATTCATTTAGGTGCAATGAAGCCTAAAAAAAAGTTAATGACTGCTGATCACAGGTCATTAGGGTTCAGGTTACCTTCCGGCTTCGGCAAAAAAAGTGACCAGCAACCGACCCAAATTTGTCAAAAATTTCGCCGGTCATTTTTTTTTCAGAAATTTTGCCGGTCACCACTTTTTTTTTCTTTTTTTTTTTTTTGTCGGAAAATTCGCCGGAAGGTGCCTAAACCCTATGACATGTGATAGCAGGTTCATTAATTTTTTTGGGCTTTTGAGGGCCTATTTACCTTTTTCCCTTTTATATATAGTATATATATATAAATATATACTATATAATATATATATATATATATAATATATATATAATATATAATATATATATTATATATATATACTTGACCTTATCAATGAAACTGGGTTTAATCAGGAGTATTGTTTTTTGCAACAAAACAAAGGATAACAATTAGACATTGGGCTTGCTGGTGCCATCTCGGTTCGTGATAATTATTAAATTGAAAATGGGTCTCAAATCCATCCCAATTGTGGTTATTACAACTAAACGAATTAGGCCAGTATCCCATAAAACAGAGGAAGACAAATGGCCAAGAAAGTCCAAATTGTCCTACTTGAAGATGATGACGTATGAACCCTTACAAGACTATTTATAGTGCCTAAGAGCATCTACATCAGAGGAGAAATGGAGGAGAATTCACTACTTTTGAAGTCAAAATGCCATGGTGACAGAGAGAGAAGGGGTGGGGAGCATCTGCAATTCTGCAAATGTTGGGATATTACTCTCCAAGGAAAAAAAATTAATGATGGAGAAAAAGAGAATCAATAGGAAATGACATTGTTATTTTTTTATAAAATCAGTTTTGATTTTTTTTCCTTCCCATTCCCACATTATTCTCTTTCCTACTCACTCTTACATTCTCCCCCTAATATCTCCAACTGATATGGATGCTCTAAGCACCAAATTTAGACGTGTAAGAGCATCCACAATGGTTGTGGAGAATTGAGGAATAATGTAAAAGTGATAGGAGATAGAAGTGAGAATGAGAGAAAACAAAATAAAAAAACTAAAATAACAAAAAATCAAAATAAAAAAAACAAAAACAAAAACAAAAACAAAAATAAAAAAGCAGAAGGGTCAGCGCGCCGTTTGACGCGCACTCGGGCACGTGCAGTGCACGCGCCGGCTGTAGACTTGTTGTGCGCCAACAACTGTTGCCCATGGGTTCTATTTATTCCCTAGACCCAATTAACCTCTGGGCCTTGAATCCTCGAACCCAATATACTTTGGACCTAAAGCCCATTTCCTCATCAATGATAATATACGTGGCTTTTACCAACATAAAATATGGAGACCTCTTGATTGAAATTGATCACCTTGACCATTTGCTTGATTACCCCACATGCCTTGATTGTTAGTGAAACGCCAATTAGACCCTCCACCATAACCTTAACAATAGCTTTAGTTGGGGTAATATGAATTCCCATATTGGCCTCCTTGAGGCCTTTGCACTCTTTGATAAGATGTCCCCAAAGCATCTACTTACTCCATAATGCCTTGTTGATATCCTCCACTTTGTTCTCTATACAAAGGGCACTCCACATCACCATGCAATCCTCCACAAATATTGCAATAGAGGGCTAAGGGTATACATGAGGTGGATGTAGTAACCTTGCATGTAGGCTTCTTCAACACAAATTTTTCCATCTTTGAAGACAACCATTGGAACATAGCTTCTATCTTTCTATCCAATGCTTGGGCGTTACTAACCTCATACATCCCTGGTTATACTTGCCTCGAGGATTTCCTAGTGTTATGTCAATAAAAGGTATTATTTGAAACCTTGTCCACTTGTGCCTTAGCATCAACCATATCCAACTTCAAGAGAGCTCCATTTGAGGAAGAATCCAACATCATTTTCACTCATCATTTAATCCACCGTAAAAGGCACTCACCACATCCCATTGGAATAGAACATGGTTAGGAATTTGGTAGTGAGTGGCTTTAAATCTCGTCCAAGCTTCACTTAACAACTTCATGGGCCCTTGTCTAAAATCTTGGAGTTGCTTCCTCAATTTGATGATCTGTGTAGTAGGGAATTACTCTTGGCGAACTCTTATTTAAGTTGTTCCCATGTATGGAAATGATGGTGAGGATAAGAGTCTATCCATCTTGCTATTTCACCCGCCAATGAAAAGGGCAATAATCTCAACAATTATGCTTCCTCCAAAACTCCATTCGCCTTGAAAAGGTCACAAGAATACATGAAACATGTAAGATGGGCCATGGAATCCTCCACCGACAACTTGTGGAATTGATTAGAAGATACGAGTTGGATGACTATCGGTTTGATCTTGAAGTTATTAGCTTCAATCTCGGGTGGACGGATATGATTGCAAATGTAACACCCCTAATTTTGAAAACTTTTAAAACTTATGGAATAAAGGAAAATATATTATTAATTCACAAACAGAGCATACACTAAACATAATAGTCAGGGTGTTATGCCACATCTGAGCTAGAGAACTCAGATGCACACGCTAAACTAACTAACAAAGCATAAACCATAATTAATACCTAAGTACAAATCAAGGCACGCAGGCCATCTCATCAAAGCTAGAACTACCTAGACTAATCCCATGAATCCAACTAGCGCGCTCCGAAGCTACTCAACTGTTCCTGTAAAACATTCGGTGTAACAACTGTCAGCGAATAATGCTGGTAACTCACTCCAACGTGTTAAGTACAATATAGGTAGATATAAGAAATCATTTTGAAAATGGAATACATATATACTTACGAGACTCTAATTTAAATCCAAGATCAAGACTCAAGACACGTCAACAGACTCAACAGTATAAAATAATCATAAACACTAGCATGCGTCCTAAGAATACGATACAAGACGTAACAGAAGATATGCACGTAAATAACAAATAGAGACAACAAGGGCATTCAAGACAATCAGTTAGCAAGTAATCATCAAGCACACAATCCATCTCCCAACCTTATACCAAGTTCCAACCTTGTAGCTCCCCTCCGTCCTTATATCAGTTCCAACCTATACCTCCAGGCCACCCTTATATCGCCTCCCTTATTCCTCCGGGTAACTACATGCCCCCACCGACAAACCACCTTTCAACCACCAACATATCAAGATAGCGCCGCAGTGTCATTCGTATGATCCGCACCTCTAGTGCCAATATCAAGGGCTCAGCGCATATAGCCCTGACATGACACCGCATCCTTTATAACCTAACCCATGCTCAACGGCAAGTAGGTCGAAGGTGGGTTTGTGCCTTTAGCACAGTAACCGCTAGACCTGTACCTTTAGTACAATGACCGGGCACAAGTGGTGCCAACCACCAACAATTCATTTCCACCAATCACAATCTCATCATCACCATCATCATCATTAATCACATCGGCCATTGCGCAATGACAACAATACTCATCACCATTCAATCAAGCAACACATAATCAATCAATAACAATCAAGACATAACAACAATGACACACACTACACATAAATTCCTAGCACGGTACTCAAAACATCAAACGAGACTCATACACGACAAACGGGGTACAACGAGACACCATCGAACTTCATCATTACCTTAGTAATGGAACTCTTAGCAATGCTTCTTGTTGTCCAATCCTGTTATTCCTTTAATGGTTAAAACACTTAGTAACACCTTTCCCTTTCTTGAAATGTAGTTGGTTGTCTATTCTCGTCATCGTATGACTTGGTGACTTCATAGACCACATTTACTTCCTCATCGTACCTTCAAACCATCAAGGCCTTAATACCCATGTATCACTTATACATCTTTCTTACCGTGGATTTATGCACTCTTGATCTTACAAAACCTTTTAAGGATTCCTTTGTATACTTATAAGATAACCATTACTGTAAGAAAACTTGATCCATTCTTAGTGTTCATCTTTAAACTTTTGTAAGTGCATAACACAAGCTCCCAACTGGCCTTCTCAATTTGAATGATTCTTTCTCGATGGCCCTCTATAGCCGGTTGAGATACAATGCCCCACTCCAAATCCATGCTTAACGCAGTTGTAATACTCTCCTAAAGTGTGATATAAATCAGAATGCCTTCCACAGTTGACATCCGTGAAACATTCCACGATTCTTTACCCGATGATCCATTCATGCCTTTGTTAGTTGTTCGGTAGGTCAGAACTCATTCATGGTTGATAACCTCGCAATCTTCATCAGCTAATCAGTTATAGTCCAACTCTGTCCTTTCTTGTCTTAGATAACAGCAAGTCTTCCATAAAAACGTCATTTCTGCACAGTCCTGCTTTTTCCAATAATAGGGCCAGTCCTTAGGTTCACACCTGTCAAACTTACCTTCTTTGATAATTCAATCCTCTAACCACAAGCTTAGTTAACTCTTGCTCCATTCTTACTACCAAAATTTCTTCCTTAAGTCCTTATACAAGTTATCACCTTCAAGGTATACCGAATGGGGTGTACGATGTCCTTCTTTCCTAATTCACATCTTTAACTCCTTAAACTTCATAGGATTAGACATTTGTGACGTTTCTTCCCATCTTCATGCGTCTCATGAGGTCTGGGATTTTCCTTTCTACTCATCGTAGTCTTCATTACTTCCGAGTTCATCACTTCTAACTTGATTCTTCTTTGCCTCTTCGATGGTGGATGGAACTATCATTACGCTGACCACCTTGACCTTACATTACAACTCTTCGTGCTCCAAAACTCTCAATGGTTAACTCTTAGTTATTTAAGTTCTGAAGGTCTTTATGTAGTCGATCTGAGAATGACCACTTGACGCGAGTTGACTTCTTCTTAGCGCGCCTGCGACTGCTCTTGGCTTCCCTTCGTGAGCGAGAGTCTTCAAGTCTTCACCTTCAGGTTTCCAATCACCTTCTTCATCTCGTGCCTGAATTTTACTGCATGGAGAAACACTTCAGCTCCTATAGTTAGCGTAGAACTGGTAGACGATACTGCCGAGGGATGACGATACTTCACTTGAACAAAGCTGTTGTAACTGACTCCAAACCGATAGTAGAGCAATCATCTTCTTCAGGTTGTCCAACTGTCTAGATGCATACACCACTATTCATTTCTTCACATCGATAGACGTCCCAACTCGCATTTCTCTTAGTCTTAGCTAAGGCTTTAGCAAACTAGAACGAAGCAACTTACCAGGATAGTGCACGCCACGGGGTGCAACCGCCACAGATATTAACACTACTAAGAGAACAAGATACAAGAAGCGGGATACTTAAAAGCACAGCAAAAGACAAAATGGAAAACTCACAATCTCACCGCGGATCCTAAGAATCCTACAACTTAGATGGTTAAACACTTAAAATCTTCACTTGATGTCTTAAAGTCTCATTTGTAAGGTACTATCTTAGGCTCAAACCTAGATTCTTAAAGTCCAACTCTTAACATCCTAGGCTCAACCTAGGCTTTGATACCAACAGTACCACCCCCAAAACTAGGCAAAATTTAAAGCATTTAACTTAGGAAAATAAAGGTAAAGTCTAATCATCATAACTCAAAAGTTGTGAAAGCTAACAATAGTGTAAGGGGATGTCATGTCACATCTAAGTCATCCAAACCCAGATGCACATGCTTAAACAAAACCAACTATCCCAAAAGTCATCAGTAATCAAAGTGGCTCACGAGCCAAAACAGTCTAACTACAAAGAAGGGAAACTAAGTTTAGGTAGAGGTAGGTCTGGGCACTTCGGGTTTTGGTTCGGTTTTTTCGATTTCAGTTTCGGTTTTAAAAAAATTAAACCATTCGGTTTAAAATAGATTTCAATTTCAGTTTGAAAAGTTCGGTTCGGTATTCGGATAGGTTTGGTGGAAGTCCACTATTTGAACGTTTCATTTTTTGGCATGACTGATTGTTTAAGTTGGCTCACTTGGAGTGCACTGAAGTGTTTTAGTTGATGACAAGATGAAGAATCATCCATCTATACGTTAGATATTTGAAAATAAGAAATTATTAACGAACACCAGAATTGTTGGGATTACAACTTAAGTTGAATCTGAGGACTTGAGGAGTTAAAATTATTATTATTAATAATTATTTATTATATAATACTAGCATTTTGTACGCGTGATGCCGAAAATTTATGACAATCATTAAAAAATGATAATGATATATTACAAATTATGTTCAAATTATATTTCGCAATTCCTGTAAACGTAAGTAAATTTTAATTATCATGATTTGAAACTATGAGATAAACAAATTTATATATATATATATATTATATATATATATACTACTATATATAATATATATATATATATATATTATCATATATATACATATTATATAAGATATATTATATATTTATTTATTTAATTTATTTATATTTATTATTTATTTATTAATAATGTAAACATTTTTGATATAATGTTATACTTTGTTTTTACGATAAATAAATAATATATGCTACTAATATACTAATCTAGAACATGTCACATATATCTGGTGCGTTGTGGTGCCTTTATATATATAATACACGATATAATGCTGAATTTACTATAATCAGAAATTTACTTAAAATATAATCACCATTATAGTATTATATCATGATTTTAATAAACGATATTACAAGAATAAAAAAGATATCATAGATAATTAGAATAGGTGTATGATAATAATGATAGAAATTAAGTACGGTTATAGGGTATTTTAAGTTAACAAGAATGTGTAGGGACAAATTTTTGTCCATCATATAATTGAAGTGTACAAACATTTAATAATACAATTATCCTTTATTAATATACAAATGTAATACTAACCAAATGTGAGTTATAGCTTAATAAGTACGAGCTCTTGATTCTACTTATGGTTAAGGGTTCAAACCTGATTGTTACTGACTAAGTGGATACTTGAAACTAATTAACTAATTCGATAAGCGATTATGTAAGTAACCCACTCAATGTGTAAGAGAATAAATACGATATATTTCATACTTAAAATAGTTTTAAGACTTTGGATACATAAGTTATCTCTAACAATATCTAATCGTAAAATCACGAGGAAGGGCACAAGACAATCCAACTATATCAATGCACAAATACACACAAGGATCAACAGAATAGACTGAATCAATGGAACAACGATAAAGGATAGAGATACAAGATCAAGTAAGACAATCATAGCAAGCAACAAGGAGTAATTCCTCAAATAGGTTACTGCAATCAACGTCAAACATCATAGGTACCAAGTCCCAGGACACAGATATAAGTATCATCGCGAAGTCAATCTCTTGACTCGGAAATCAATGTGTGAATCAGGTGGAGCGGCTCAATGGGCAAATAACACAAGAGAGGCACGCGAGGGTCATCGCAACGCCAGAATCAGTTTGTAAACACCCTTCTTCAATACATGATTCTGCGGGGTCCAAAGACCCGACAGGATACGCGGGGTCCATCGCAACGACCGAATATGGTTTCGCTGGGTCCAAAGACCTGAATCTAGTGGCGCAACCTAAATCATTAATGTAACACCGCTAATGGATCCAAGCCTAAAGGTAGAAATAGATTCAGACAACCCGGATAAGTTTCGACGGGAAGTCATAATATCATCATCCTGAATCTGTAAAAACTCCCACACTGTCCACCGTACAAGCTCAATCATCACACAAAGACTTCAAAGGACAAAGTGAACTTAAGAACAAAGTAAGGAATAGATTCACAAGAAACGCATTCAACAAACGATAAGTCATCATTAGCTCAATTCAGGAATCTCAAATATGAGATACAACAAGAGTACAACTCACAACGATAGTTTAATCGATATCAAGAGAGAAATCAAAGAAGAGTATCCAAAGGTAAGGACTCAACACAAGGGATCCAACAATGTGTCAAGATAGATAAGCTCAATTAGTCAACATAATCAAGATCAAGCAAGGCTATTCGCAAGGATCATAACTATCAAGAAACAAATGCTAATACACCAAGTCAAAGAGTAATCACAAGATTCCTACGAACATCATAAATTCATCAAATAATCCAACGAATACATTTGGTTTAAACGCACGATTCAAGACTCCAAACCTACCATTGGTTTCATAAATAAGTCGCTTTCTAGACTTACAAGACATCAATAATATCACAAGAAACGTATGAAACAACAAATAAGGATCAATACTAAACGTATCAGTGGGTTGGTCCGGTGGCCCAAGTGCCCGGAAATGCCTCGAAGAACAAAGGGGCTGGCTGGTGGCAAACTGCCCGCCAAAGTACCTGCTGGTACTGTACTCTGTAGAGAGAAATTCAACTCGGGAAAAATTCCAAGAATGTACAATCCAAGTCCAAACACATCAATACACTCATCAACAACAAATATGACTTAAATAGAAGGAATATCACATCAAAGACTATCATACAACCTAGATACAAGCTCTAAAATAAGCATAAACACAAGAATATGCTCATACAACACAAGAGCATCAAGAATACACATTGTATAGTTTAAAGTAGGTTTTCATGGACATAGGGTTACCTCTTTAGCTTAGCAAAACCTCAAAGAAACACCACAAACTTCTCTAGATCATCCTAGCATCTCATCAACCACTTGATCTTCATCAAAACCCCCAAAAACCCAACATAGAATAAGATGAAGTTTTAGAAGAATAAGGAAATAGAGTATGAAGAGGTGTAAGAACTTAGATCTTACCATTCCTTAGCTTTGTAAGATAGAAATATGGAATCTTGACTTGTGTTCTTGAATGGAAGATGAAAGATAGTGTTTGTAGGTTTGGGAGAGGAAAGTGGCGTGGGAGGAGATAGGGAAGAGAGGGGGTGTGTGTTTGGAATATCTAGGTTTGATGTCTTGAGGATAAGGAGCATAGGTATACATATTCATTTGTATAGGGTAAGGAGTGTAAGACTACAATAATGGGCTTTTATAAAATGGGTGGAATTATTATAGACTCAATAATATTTACATGGGCTTGGGCTAGTGAAATTAAAAATTATTCTATGTAAGACACATCTAGGATCCACTTATATTATATATATATATATATATATATATATATAATATATATATATATATATATATATATATATATATATATATATATATATATATATATATATATATATATTATATATATAGTATATTATATATATATATATATATATATATATATATATATATATATATATATAAGTAGGACTTAGGATGATTTTGGCTCAAAGGAGTTAATAGGGGTAGGCTATTTAAAATGGAATTGGGCTAGATTAAATTCATTAGCTAGAATTATAGAGAAATGAGATTTTCAAATAAAAAGGATTAATCCCCCACTTAGAAAATAATCGTAGGAGTTAATTCGGGAATTTAGAATAATTTTCGGGCTGTCACAGGGTATGTCACAGGGCTCATATGGTTTTGGAGGATGGGGAGGAAGGGGTTGAGTGTGTTTAAGCTGATCAGAATGCTTCGGTCAAAGAAGCTACAACATGGACAGCGGTGGGGCGATTCCTTACGCTCGTTTGATCAAGGTTGAGTTTATGCGGCAGGTTATAGCCTTGGTTTGGCAACCGGTGAAGGGGGTCCATATCACGGACCTCCAACCTAATCACTTCCTGTTCGTTTTTTTTTTATCACAAAATGGACATGCAACATGTTATTGAGGAAGGTCCTTGGTCGTTTGAGAATCATACTTTGGTTTGTCGCCGGGTGTGTGATGGGCAGCTCCCGAGGGAGGTTAAGCTTGATTCGATCGACATGTGGGTACAAGTGTATGACTGCCGATGAGCTATACATCGGATGCGGTGCTTTAGCAAGTGAGCAACTTTGTGTGTACGTTCATCCGTTGTGAAGACCGGAGCCTAGGCAGACCATGGAAGACTTTCTATCGTGTTTGTGTTTCCGTCCCGGTTGATACGCCATTGAAAAGACGTATGAAATTGATTCGGTGGGACAAGTCATGGGGATGGGTAAATCTGAAATATGAACGGGCTCTATACATTTTTTTTTTTTTTTTGGTGGTATGCTTGAGCATCAGGATAAGTTTTGTCACAAGGCTCGTGATTCAAACCTTCCACCGAGCTCTACCCGTTTGGTGCATGGATGAGGGCGGGTAAATCGAAGGGCCACAGGCCGGTTGGAGCATCCTGGTTAATTCCGGCGTATGGGCCTGAGCTGCAGCCAAACGCCACACACAGTCATGCGTAGATGAGTCAGTAGCATCAGATGATGGCTTGGGTGATGTTCGAATGTTCCAGCAGCAACGTCATTCGAAATTGGCGTTGTGGTATCATCGAAGCGGCGTAGAGAAACTAGGGGTGGGGGCAATGGCAGGGTAGGCTCTCCGGTAGTTTTGGATTGTAATTTGGGAGGTGGTTCAAAAAACTTACAGTTGGCGGGTTTTGGTCCAGGCCCGCCCATACCCAATAGTACTTTGAGCTAGAACTGCCGTGGCTTGGGCAATCCATGAACAAATTGAGAAGTGGTAGACATGGTGTCCTGTAAGAAGCCCAACTTCGTGTTCTTGATGGAAACCAAGGTGAAACGTGACCATGCAGAGAGATTGCATGTCAAGCTTGGGTTCGAAGGTTTATTTTATGTTGACAGTGTAGGATTGAGTGGGGGATTGGCGCTGTTGAGGAGGAAGATTAATACGGCATGGCTGATAAGTTTTTCTAGGAACCATGTGGATGTGGTGGTTACTCTTGATGCCTTGGCTCCGTGGTGTATGACATGCTACTATGGTTTCCCGGAGAAGAGTAGGAGGCGAGAGTCATGGGATTTGTTTGAGATTGTTAGCTAACCGTTCTGAGCTTCACTGGGTGGTAATTGGGGATTTTAATGACCTCCTATACCAGTCGGAGAAGCGGGGAAGGGTTACACATCCAGAGAATCTTCTTCGCGGTTTTGGGGAGACCTTGGATGAGTGTGGATTGCAGCAGCTGCCTATGAAGGGTTATCCGTTTACTTGAGAACGGGTAGCGATACGGAAGCTTGGGTGGAGGAGAGACTGGATAGAGTATTAGCTAGTATGAACTGGTGGGGTTTGCTAGAAGAAGCTAAGGTGGTAAATATTCTGACTCGTACTTTCGGACCACTCGACTCTCTTCCTTGGCCTGGCGGGTTTGCGGTGGCATGGTTGCTGGATGGGGGGGTGCCGTGGTGTGGTGGAGCAGGCATGGAATGAAGGGGTGGGAGGCAGTCTTCTTGACAATTTGAGGGGTATTGTGGTCATTGGTTGCAGGAATAGGGGTGACCGTTTCCATATGTTTGGCAAGCAGATCAAATTATTACGTGCTAAACTATTGGCTCTACGCGGGTGCAATGACCCGGTTTCTTTAGCAGACTACCGTATGGTGGAGGCTCATTTTGTGTTAGCTTGAGGCACAGGAAGACATCTATTGGAGCAAAAGGGCAAAGCAACACTGGCTACGGGGAGCTGATACCAACACCAAGTTCTATCATAGGTATGCATCTTCTCGTAAGCGTAAAAATTCTTGCCTAGGTTAAAAGATTCGAATGGGTTTGGGTTAAGGATAATGATATGAATGGTGAGATCTTGGATTATTTCATGAATATTTTTGAGCTATTGAGATGCTGCCAGCAATGATCCTTTCTTTGATAATATAAACCCTAGAATTACCCAAGGCCAGAATGATGCCTTGTTTCGGCCTTCTGAGACGGAGGAGGTTAAAGCGGCCTTTTTTTCTATGTTCCCGGATAAAGCCCCGGGCTCTGACGGGATGAATTTGGGCTTTTATCAATATTTTTGGGATATTGTTGGGAGGGGGGAGGGGTGTTACTACCTTTGTGCTTGATTATTACATTATGTTTCCTTCCTGGAAGGTTTAAATGAGACTAATGTTGTTCTGATTCCCAAAAGAAAAAGAAAAAAAACTCCTAAGTTTGTGTCTGATTTGATGCCTCTTGCCCTTTGAAATGTGGTATATAAGATTATGGCAAAAATGATAGCTAATAGAATGAAACCCCTGGTTGATGGTGTGATTTCTGAGTCCCAAAGTACCTTTATCCTGGGTATATTGTTGACTAATAACATTTTGATTGCCGCTGAGGTTGGCCATTATCTGAATAGAAAACAGTGTGGGAGTGTTGTGTGGGGTGCTTTGAAATTGGACATGGCTAAGGCCTATGATAAAATGGAGTGGTCTTTTCTAATGTCGTATGCTTGTGGCTCTGGGTTTTGCTAATAAATGGGTGGAGTTGGTAATGATATGTGTAACATATGTTTCTTATAACTTTTTGGTAAATGGAGCAAAGGGAGGGCAAGTTGTGCCTACTCGCGGTCTGAGATAGAGAGGACCCTCTATCCCCGTACATGATCATTATTTGTGCAAAGGGTTTCTATATGCTTTTGAGTAATGTGCAAGTTCAGGGTTCTATTTATAATTGTAGGGTGGCAAGAGATAGGGGTGAGCCAACGGTCGGTCAGTTACATAACCGACCGTAGTTTTTGACCTTCGTAACCGACGGTGGTCCTAAGACCGACCGATAACCTACCGTCGATTTTCGATCGGTTACCAAAAAACCGAATTCAAACAAGATAAATCAAATTCCAAAAGTAAAAATCTAAAATACATATACATACATACTGTAATATATATATATAATATATATATAATATATATATATATATATATATATTATAATATATAATATAATATATATATATATATATATATATATATTATATAATATAATATATATATATATATATATATATATAATATACAGTAATGATAATTTACTGTTAATAAATAATTATTTATTAATAGTAAATTATCAATTATCATTACTATATAGAAATCAACATTGCAATATGAAATCAATTAACAATTAGAAGATTAAAGCAATAAGAGAATACCAAAATTAGATTGCAATAGTTGATCACTTTTGCAATTGTCTCTTGAATTGAAGGTTGTCAATCTTCTTCTCTAAGAGTTCTTCAACAATGAAATAGGCTAGAGATGACCTAGATTCTAGAAAGAGAAATCTAATCTACTAATTGGGAGAAATTACAAAT